>JARYGA010042284.1:0-86974 GCA_030545235.1 Helianthus tuberosus | reverse complement strand
TTCCTCCTTCTCCTCCTCGCGCTTCTGTTGCTGAGCAGTTAAAGAATGCTGACGTTCCTGAGAACGAGGCGGAGAAGACTGCTGGGGTAGAGAATTCTGGGGTTGAAAATCCTCTTATCATTGTTGTGGATGCGGAAAAAATTACTAGCCCGGAGGTTGTGGATGTTGGTGCTGGTAATCCATAAACTCCTGAATTTGTTGCTCAGGATTCGGAGAAAGGGAAATCTGCTCAAGAGATCCCTGTAACACCTTCTCCTTCCATGGCTTATAGCTCCATGCCTGAAAATATTGAGAAGGTCTCTGCTGAGGACCAAGGTTCGTTCGCTGACGCTGATAAAAATTCTCCAATCCGCCCGGATGAAACTCTGAGGGATCACTATTATAGAACTTATTCGGAGAAGAATGCCGCTGAAATTCACGTCCCTGTCTGGAATCTGAGGAAAAGTGATACCTTTTCAGACTGGCGTGTGTGTCGAGATTGGTTACAGGGAACCTTTCCACCTGGAGAGAATAAATTCCAGGAAGGGCGCCTTCATGATCAAACTTATCATGCCTACCTTGAAGAGGTTGCTTCTTATACATCACTACGCACCGCATAGTGCGCGAGTGGCATAGTATGCATAAGGAGTGGGCTGCTTTTAAGTTGTCCAAGAAGAAAGCTGCTGACGATGAAAACCGTGTTGCCCAGTTGAGGGCTAAGCTAGAAGCTGATCAGGCCAAATTTGAGACTGGTCGAAAAACTGAAGAGTGGTCAGTTGCGGGCTGGAAGAGAAAGGTAGAAGTTGAAGCTGCCCTTCTTTCTGAGGAGCGCAAAAACTGGAAAAAAGATCTGTGAGAAGGATAATGCCGAAAAGATGGGTCTTCGCAATGTTATCAACAATCTCAAGGCTGAGGTTGAGAAGTTGAAGAAACAAGATGCGGAGATTGAGAAATTGAAGAAAGAAAAAGCCGATGCTGAAGCTGCGCAGGATGAAGCGCGTTCTCATAGGGAAAGGAGCGAACAACGAGAGGTACATACCTGCGCTACCCTTGCTCTTAGAGATAAGGAGATAGAAGAACTTATTTCTTTGTTATCTGAGCAGGAACAACTCAAAAAAGATCTAGAGCTCGCGCACATTGAGAAGGCTGAAACTTCCCGCCGTCTTGCTGAAATCGAAGAAAGGCTAGAAAATTCTGAAACGGTGCGGGCAACGGCGGAGAGTGAACTTGAACCTTTAAAAAGTGATATGACATGGCTGAAAGAACGCGGAATCGCAAGTGTAAGTTTCTATTTCCTTTTGTATCTCTGTAGAGCTGTCTTGCGCTTTTTCCTTATTTGCTTCTCTTATTATAGGTTGCTGAATCAGTTTTAAATTCCGAGGAGCTAGACAAAAATGTCACGCGTTTGTTGGTTGCTGCGCTAAATGATGGATACGCTCAAGGGTATGCTGAATGCTCGCACCATGTGGTTAATTCCTTGAAGGTTGACTGGGATACGAGCAAATCTGCTACCCATGGCGTAAATACGGATGCTGCCCTTGCTGCTGCGAAGACAGAGTTTTATAACTTACAGCTCCCAGTTATAGATTTGATCAATGTTGCAATACAATCTGAGGCCCATGTGGCGCAATTGAAAGAAATCTTCCCGGATGAAGAAAATGAAGATGAAGACCTAGTGTAGGTTTTCTTTTTGTGTTTGTATGAACAATTTGTAGGTTTCGGGATGTGGATCCCTGTTCTGTTAATGCGCTGTCGCGCAAGTAACTTTGATTGGTACACTGCCGTGTATATTTTGTAATTTTCTAAGGCGTATGGTACGCCAGTAACTTGATGTGATATGTGTTTTGATTTACAATATTTTGCATGAGTACAATTACTTTGAATAGGTAAGGCGAATAAAGGTGGTATGAAGCTCATGTGTGAACGTAAGGTCTTGCGCGATGTGTGTAATCGCTGACCGCTCATGAGACTTGTATTATATCTACCATAATGTTTTTGCACTTACCAAAAGAAATTGCACGCGCTTTGTAAAAAACAAAGGAATAATAGAAACTTTGTTTTTTATTCATGGATAAGACGCAGAGGCCGTACAAAGTCTATTTTAGAATAATTACATGAGACTTAACTTATACTATAGTCCTTGCTGAGAATTAATAAACTGTAGAACTTAACCAACCTGCAAGGAGACTATAGAACTGCTGCTTAATTCTTCGCCTTCTTACTCGGGCCCTCCTCGCCACGAGTAATTTGTTTTATCTCCTTGCGCACATTCTGCAACAGGTGAGTGAGCTCACCGCTTTTAAGGGCTTTTTCAATTTCAGTGCGCAGGGAGATACAGTTGTTGGTAGTATGACCGTTGTCTTTGTGATAATCACAGTATTGACTTGGGTCTTGACCGCGCTTGTTCTTCATAGGTGGAGGGGCCTTGAACTGGTAGTCCTCCGTACTCAGCACCTCTGCCGGGGTTTTGGTCAGAGGAGTCCACTGCCTCTCTCTGTTTTCTTGTTTCATCTCTCTTTGCACAGCGAGCTTGTTGATGGTAGCTCGTGCAACTTCAGATGAATAATTTCCTGAACTCGAGTCGCGCCAATTCTTTTTAAATTTTCTCCCGCTGCTTGGGCATAAGTCTGTTGGGCGACTGTGCGGTGGTGGTGGTCTGTTGGTGCTGAGATTTTTCTCAGTCTGAGCATAGACCTTTGCTGCCACCATTAATTTCTCCCAGCTTTTTGGGAGTCCCTCCGTTCCAGACAAAAGCTTTATCATGTCGTCACATCAGATGACATACTTAAATTGGGCTCTAATCAGGTGCTCATGAACATCTCCTATTTCGAGCACTTCTTTGTTTTAACGCGTAATGAAATCTTCTAGACTTTCGTCATCATGTCGCCAGATATTCATGACGTCCACCGTATCGCGGATGGACCGCCTCTGCTGGCTGAAGTGTACCAAAAACTTTTCTCGCAAGTCTACCCATGATGTGATCTTTCCCACAGGCAGGTTATCAAACCAGAGCCTCGCGGCGCCTGTGAAGGTTTGAATGAAAAGATGACACCACATCGGTAGAGTCCACCCTCCTACCAACCCTGCGCTTGTGAAGACCCGAAGATGGTCTTCTGGGTCCGTCATACCATTAAACTTGCCTACGTTGGATGGGAGCTTCGCTTTTTCTAGTGGAGCCAGAGCAATTTCGCTGATGAACTTGGAATTTTCTGCAGCTTCCGCCGGGCTGTAGATCTTATTATAATCATGTTCAGCTTCAGGATTGTAAACCGTGCGAGGTTTACAACTTTTGTAGTTCGGTTGTAACCGGCTAAATACGCTTGTGCTGTCTCCTTCATGGTATGTTCTATCGTACTCCCTGGTGTGGGTGTCCCCTGAAGGGCCCAACTTGGAGTGAATTGACTGTCTTCTATGAGAGTGGGACTCATTATGATATTCTCTTCTTCAATTTTCAGATTGAGTATACTCATATCTCGCTCGAGATCTAGAGTAAACTTCTGTGTCTTCTACCTGAACCCGTGATGGTCCATCATGTTGGGAAACATATGGTACTGATGGTGCTCGAGTACGGGATACAGGCCTTCGTGATTGAGTGGGAAGAGCAGTTTGTACACAGAGTTCTGTATACAAAGCATTTAATGCTCCCTGAGATCTGACATACCAGGACATAGGGGTCTCTCCTGGAGGTAGAATTGAGCTTATAGGGATTTCAGGCTGCATCCCTGGAGTGACAGGGTCGTTCGGAGGATTATCAGTGTACTGCACTTCATTGTCATCCGAAGCCTCCTCTACAATCCCCTCAACTTGGGTATTGTTAACGAAATTTGGCCGAGGGCCGGTCTGACGGTGAGTCGAAGTTTCTTCCATTTAAAAAATGGAAGTGAAAAGTGAATCGAAACGAGAAAAAACGGATGAAACTGGGAAATCGGTGGGCGCAAATGAAGAAACACTGGTTAAATGACCGGAATCAGATAAACCAGGGGGTTAGGTTCTGCATAAAAGGGTTGGTTTCTCCTCGTTCGATTCAGGGATGACAGATCTTCTTCTCTTCACGAAAGCTGCAAAACAACCACCGTTAGACTCACCACGGGGAGATTGGGGGTTCTCTCCGTGACCAGCCTCCGGCGTGAGAATAAGTATTGGTATATGAAGAAGAAGAAGTATAAGTGAAGTGAATGTAACTTAAAGTTTATACCTGAATTATCCTTCTATTTATAGCCGAAGTTTGAGTGGAAAAACCTGTTATTGAAATATTGACGGAAAATGCCGACTCCGTAAGCGGTTATTTTTCCCTCCGTTAATGACTTAACGAATGTGAGAGTACACGGATCGTGATCTTTTGATCGATGGTTGGGGAATTGCCACGTGGAAAGTGGGTAAGTGAAGATTTCTCTTCAATTCCATGCCATCATCGTGACTTCAAGGGAGCCTGGGATGATGACACGTGGCCAGACGGTTATAACCGTCTGGTGTTGCACGATGGAGTCTTCCAGAAGATTACAACTGTAATCCTATGTGGCTTCCTTACTGTATGGCATTAGTGGAGTAAATAATATCCAAGTTTGGGTATTATTTATGCTGGAGTATTTATTAGGATTTTTATTCTCTATCTGTTATAGGGAAAGGCACAAGGATTCCTTAGTTTCCTTTTGGCGTGCAGGTGTTGCTTGTTTTTCTTCTAAGTCTTCTTTGTGGGACCAGTGCGCGGCTGCGCAAGGTCTAAAGAAGGTTAAAGGAATGAGGTTGTGGTATGGTCCCAAGTACTCGAAGCGAGGTTTTTGGGACCTTACCCTTCAGGTTTGAAGGTGAAGGTGGAAGGATGAAGATGATGGTGATGATGATGATGGTGGAATCGATTAGGTTAGAGATGATGGAGAACGGTTAGGGTTTAGAGGTTAGAGGTGAAGGTTAGGGATGATTAGACGATAGGGAATGTGTTAGATGACCCCCCAAGGTGTTTTTATCATTCCCGAATCGTAACGCCCGAATCTTGGTCAAAACAAAACATATTACCTATCCCCAATCATTAAAAAAGAAGTTTCAGCGTCTGGCATATAGAGGAGGCGTCGTCGACAGCCTTTTGGGCCGCCTCTGACGGCCTCTGGTTGTTCCCAATTCATCCGACGGCTTAACCCGCTGCCTACGGAGGTTTTACAGTGACGGAGGGTTCTGGATGGCGTAGCTGACGGCCATTTAAGGCGTCGACGACGCTGCCTAGTTTTGCCGGTTTCGTCCAAAACTGTTTTCTTCATAACTTCTTCGTTATAGCTCTGTTTTACTCACCGTTTTCGCCCACGTACTCGTAATTCAGCCCTCTATCATTCCATCTTCCAATATATTCATTTTAAATCCATTAAGATTCTCAAAAACACATCCAATCTTTGTGATTAACCCGATTTTGTTCATTTCACATCCCCGGTTGATCCCGTTCGCTCCCGGTGCTCCGTAAAGCTCCCAAATAGCTCCTTAAACTCCGTAAGACTTGCAAAACACAAATCCCATTAAAAGTAGGCTGTTCGAGATTAAAAGTTAAGCAAATACATGAACTTTAACATTAACGAACACCGGTTTTCGACCACGTATCACATCCTCACACTTGTCGTTTGATTGCCCTCAAGCAAATCTATTTTTCACTTTCACGTGGGTCGAACGAGAAACACACCTCCCATTCTTGAGATGTAAGTTAAGGTCTAAAGTCATACTCGGTTCATAATTTTTACAATTTTCAAAATATTTAGCGATAAATGACAATTCATATAAAGATGATTATCCAAGATTAACCTGCCCTTGAGACTCACAAGTCATACACATCCCTCACAATGTTCACTTCACTCGGTTTACAAATTTGCTAATTATAATGATGTATTATCACTTTTAAAGTAATCACTCAAAACCGAATAGAACACGTACCCGCATAGGCTTGCAACTCAATCATTCTCTACCACCGAACACGAATACTAAGCACAAGTCAAAAGGTTTTTAAAGGGTTGTAACGGGGCTAGACTAAGGGTGTGGAATAGGATGTTTGAAAGTGGCTAAGGTGATGAAAATTCGATTTTTATTACAACAACTAATCTAAACCGACTAAATAAAAATCAACAACTACTAGGTAAAAACGTTCGCCTTCTATTCAACAATTACCATACATCTTTTTGTGCTTTTCTCAATGATTTTTCTCTTGTTTTTCATGGTATTTTCTGATTTTTTTTTACAAAACCACAACTTTACAAACAACTGAACCTAACATCGAATTTCCATCACACGTGTTAAAACAAAGAGGTTTAACGGTCAAGGGCTAAATGGGGTGATCAAACGAAAGGTTTAGGCTCAAAGTTGGAGACTAGGGGATAAATTTCGGGTAAGGGTAAGCAAATGGTGTAAAAGTAAAAGGTTTACCTAATGTCTTAATCATTCTCGTGCTTGTATTTGGTCTATGGTCTCAAACATATCAAAAGATGCAAGTTCTACAATACATGACTAATGGTCCACTCAAACAAAGAAATATGTGTATATATGATGTATAAACGTGGCTCAAAACCTCACGTATAAAGGGTATGGAATATGATTTATACAATTTGTAAGTTTCTTAAGCGGATTATTCCCAAATAACCACCCTCTAAATACCCGTCATGCTATTAGTTCAAACTTGACCATGACAAAAGACCAAATGGGTTGTATCATCCCTCATTAACTTAGTTACTTGTGCTTTTTAGATCGCTTCGAACAAGGACATTTTGTAAAATTTTTGAAATTTCCCCCTCATCCTCTCACTTGAGGTCAACATTGTTCTCAATGTGTAGTGTTTAAATGAATAGGTAAAAAATCAAAAAACTTTTACTCCTCCATCCCCACACTTGAGGTACACATTGTCCTCAATGTGTAAGAATAGAGCTTTTTGAACACACAAGGGATGTGACACGGCTTGCTTCCCCAAAATTTCACCCTGGAAACTAAAATACAATTACAATCCACTTATTACTAACTAAGAATCAAAGGTAAAAGGAAACGTATGCACCTGATTTTTTAGTTCATTCCTCGTGTGCTCTTCATCTTTCAACAAAGTGGTCGTCTCACGAACATGGTGTACCTACAAATCTCAACCCTTGTGTAGAAGCATGCTTCTCACAACCATCAAAATTTGTTAATGACCTAGTTCTACCACTTTTATGAAAACATTACCAAGCCATACGTTATTTCTCTTTGATTTATGTGGAAAAGTAATGTACAATAACAACAAACGTAACTCACTTTTGTAGGAATCACGGTTGCATTTAGCTTATGCAACAAGCCCTTTTAAACCTCCCGATAGCTCGGGAGGACGAGTAGGTCTCGTGAGGGTTATATAGGGAACACACCCACAATGTTTATTTAACTAAGAAAATAAAATAAAACGAATAATAGTACAAACTCTACAAAAATCATACCTGATTTGCCTCTCATGGTGGTCGAAGTGCGCATTTGCCTACCGAGTTTCCAACATACGCTCGGTAGTTGGCATGCCGAATCCACTCTCTTTTTCTTCTAGTCGGCATGCGTACTGTACAACTTCGGGGTCGCTTCTTACCAAACTGGCCAATGTCTTGCAACGCCACCCTTCGAAGCCTTATATCCGAACCCGCATCCCCAACTTTGTTGGTTGGAGTGATAAGTATGGGAGAAGGATGGATATGAATGTGGGCTTCTTTCGGACCCGACTCGTCTCGCGGTGTCATGTCTTCCGCTCGGTTAGACATTCAACTTCTTGCTCCGAAAGATCTATGACCTCTTCCACCATATCACCATCAACCATGGTACCATTAGCCAAAACATCCCGCTCGCGTTTAATTTAGGCTATTTCCTCCGCTAATTGACCCACTTGCATGACCAATACTTCATGGGCTTTATCTCTCACTTCATTCGCTTTCTTCATATCTTTGATATCCTCGTGATATCCTTTCACCATGTTTATGAGAGCATCAAGATTGGAATGCATTGAATCTTGTGGGTCCTTGTATGCGGACGGATGGTATTCATGGTAATAATCGACATACTCCTCCTGGTAACTTGAGTAATGTGGCATATCTTGTGCTTAATTGTTGTAATCCCACTCTTGCTCGTAATGGTAATCCGTATCGGGGTGGTAGTATTCTTGACGATTTGGTGGTGGTTGTGGTGGTTTAACGTATGGATAATGTGAGGATGGACCATTGAAATCTTCAAAATCCGCCCTCCCATATCCGTACAATCCGCTGAGGTAGTCTTCCCAATCCTTGTATGCTTGAACCTTCTCGTAGAAAACAGAGCAATCCTCTAATGGATGCTCTCCGCTTCCGCAACACTCACACGGATCATCATCTACCAAATTCATATTGAAAGATGGTGCTTGTAAAACATGTACCTGCACAGATAAGCTCGACCACCCAAAGTAAAATCACAAAAATACAAGAAAGAAAAATAACACTAAAATCAAACAAGTAATGAAATACTAAGCGCACTAGCTCCCCGGCAACGACGCCATTTTGATGTGACCGTGTCGTCCCGATCAGTCAAAAACCCAATTAAACTTAGGTAGCTAGGGTAAGTTGGGTATCGTATCCACGAAGAGCATATGGTCAGTATCGCATGACTTGTTCGATTAGTCAGACTATGTACAAATAATGTACAAAGTGATTATGAAGATTGCTAATTTTATTTGTTTGTTTGGTTTTGAAAGTAAATCGGAGTGAACCGACAAATTGATGTTATTCTTAAAACAATGTGTGATTAACTAAGATTGTAAAGTAAACTAAATGGTTGAAATAAGAAATTAGAATACTGGTCACACTCGGTTTAATAATTGTAAGACCTAGGGTTCCTACATGTTTTAACTTGATTCAATTGCATATAGTGATTAACGGATTTCTATCACGAAACTTAGGTGCCAATTGTTATCTACGTCATAGACAATGGACCACAATGCACTTCATTACCTCGGACATGTAAATCCTAACCTAAGATAAGGCATAATTGCACATAACCATTTCGCAAAGTCATAACTTTATCATCGTTCTACAATTTACGAATTCAAAACAAATGCAAGAAAATTATCAAAGGTTTCAAATATTAAACAATTTATCACAAAATCAAACCAAAATACAAATGCATAAACCCTAGAAATCTTACAAAAATCTACACCGGGGTGAAACCGAAGAAACTAGCGCGAACACCGAGCCATGACCTTTGAATCTTTGAGGAGTGGTTGAGGTTTGGGTTTGAAGGTGAAGGTGGAAGGATGAAGATGATGGTGTAATCTATTAGGTTAGAGATGATGGAGAACGGTTAGGGTTTAGAGGTTAGAGGTGAAGGTTAGGGATGATTAGATGATAGGGAATGTGTTAGATGATTGTTAGATGATCCCCCAAGGAATTTTTATCATTCCCAACTCATAACCCCCGAATCTTGGTAAAAAAAAAACATATAACCCGTCCCAATCATTAAAAAAACAAGTTTCAGCATCTGGCATATAGAGGAGGCGTCGCCGACAGCCTTTTGGGCCGTTCCCGACGGCCTCTGGTTGTTCCCAATTCGTCCGACGGCTTAACCCGCTGCCTACGGAGGTTTTTCAGCGACAGTGGGTTCTGGATGGCGTCGCTGACGGCCATTTAAGGTGTCGCCGACGCTGCCTAGTTTTGCCGGTTTCGTCCGAAACTGTTTTCTTCATAACTTCTTCGTTATAGCTCCGTTTTACTCACCGTTTTCGCCCACGTACTCGTAATTCATCCATCTATCATGGAAACTTCCAATATATTCTTTTAAATCTATCAACATTTCCCAAAACACATCCAATCTTCGTGATTAACCCGGTTTTGTTCATTTCACATCCCCGGTTGATCTCGTTCGCTCCTGGTGCTCCGTAAAGCTCCCAAATAGCTCCTTAAACTCCATAAGACCTGCAAAACACAAATACCATTAAAAGTAGGCTATTCGAGATTAAAATTTAAGCAAATCCATGAACTTAAACATTAACGAACACCGGTTTTTGACCACGTATCAGTTGGTCCGGGATGAACAGTGGTCAGAGATGGTGTTATCCGAGATGAGATGTGTGTCCAGGATGAAATCCAAAGGAAATCTTCAAAAAGTGAACCGAGATGACTTAATGACGATTCGAGATCTGATGATTACAGTCCGAGATCTGATGATAATGGTCCGAGATCTGATGATGATGGTCCGAGATCTAACGATGATGATCCGAGATCTAACGATGATGATCCGAGATGACTTGAAGACGATTCGAGATCAATTCAATCTTCAAGTCCGAGATGACTAATGATGATCCGAGATGGTCCGAAATGCTATGAATGTAATCCGAGATCAGCAGAAAACCATCCGAGATGACCGGAAACAGTCGCAGAAACAGCAGAACAGGAACAGTCTGAGAACAGTAACACCGTGAAATTAGATCCGAGCCTAGAAATCAGGTTCGATAGGCTCTGATACCAATTGTAAGTCCCGTAACGAGATCACAACGATATCACACTAGCTTGAAAGGTGGCGGAATCACACAAACAAGCAAGAAGAAAGGAGATGAAAGGAAAGATTCTTGATTGATTGATGATGTCTTGCATACAATAGTTCAATTGTCTAATACAAGATTACTAATGTCACCAATAACCTACCTAATGACATGACATATCTATTTATAGTAGTGTTTAGGGAGGATGCTCCCTAAACCCTAGGCCCAACTTACCTAAAAAGCCCATATTACAACCATTAACCCACACATCCTACTAATCCAATATGCTACTAATCCATAAACCTTCAAGAGTCTAACATTATTTATAAAAGTAAAGATTTTATACTAACAAGTTAGTGTTTGTTAGAATGTTTTAACTTTTATCTCTTATTTTTTTTGTATAATTTGGTTGTTTTTTTATTCACTTTAATTCATCATTTTGTAGGTATAAAATGATTTTTGTACCATTTACTGGTATTGATAACCATTGTCGGAATGTGACGCTTGGAGCTAGGGTGCTAGGATCCGAAACTATTGAATCATACGAATGGCTTTTACAGTCATTTTTTTGACTCATTTGGTCATCAGCCAAAGGTGGTCATCACAGATCAAGACCTGATTATGAAACAAGCTAATGAGGGTGTTTTCGCCAAGAGTAGGCAGAGATTATTATGTGGCACATAATGAAGAAACTTGTTGATAAGGTTAGATACAAGTACAACATGTGTGATTAGATTTAATACATGCGTAATTAATTATAACACTTTGTGTTTTTATATGCATTTTACAACAAGTGTGATTAATTAGTTATTATGCGTTATTATTTCCTAGCTTCTGTTATTGTCAATATTTATGTCATTCTTTTTTTTAATAGGTGGGACATGAGTTGTGTAACAACGAGGATTTCAAGAGACGTATGTGTGATATTGTGTGGACTGATCCGATTATGCCAGAAACGTTTGAGAGAAATTGGAAACTGATAATGATTGAATTCGGTCTAACCGAAAATAAATGGATTGATGATATGTTTGGCATGAGATCTTCGTGGATACCAGCTTACTATCGTTATGAGCCTATGTCTGGGCTCATGCGGACCACCTCTAGATCAGAGAGCGTAAACCAAGTTTTTCTGTCAGGTGGCTAATTCTCAACTTACCCTTGTTGAGTTTTTTAACCATTTTAATGGGGCAATGGACGTGCAAAGGTTCAACCATAAAAAAATGACCATATTTCTAGAAATACAACCCCATATAACTGGTCTGAAACTACCTTAGAAGACGATGCTATGAAAATTTACACGAGGTCCATCTTTTGTGATCAACAAACAGAGTTATATGCTGTAGGATCGTTTTCACGACCAAACGAGTCATTCAGAAGAGTTTTTCCTCAATACGAGAGGCGGAAACAAACGTATCAAGTTGATTCAGCTTGCAATTCACTTTAAACTGTCTTTTGATTGATATAACAACGTTTTACAGCGAGTAGACACTTCGGCAGCAGTTTGGCACTGAAACCGGAAAGTTACAAATGAGATGGCACAACACATATTTATAGGCCTGGCTATTTCGCACGGAATGGTCCACACGAAATCAAGTTCACACGAAATAGTCATTTCGTGCGAAATGAACAAGTCATTTCGTACGAAATACCTATTTCTCATTTCGTGCGAAATCAACCTTTTAACATGTTTTCTCGTTTTTCGTGCCCTGATCTATCTAATCTAAACAAAGACTCGATACAAGACGAAGTCGACAGACATATGCACCAACATATGCAACTCTGTCTGAGTGCCTTCCTATGGAGACTAAAATCGAGGGTGAGATGTTAAAGATATCTATGAAAGATTTCAAAGCCCACGGTGAAGGATTTCTAGAGGTAACAGTATGTAGGAGTACTTTATAGGCCAACTTGCGTTATTACATAACAACATGCGTAATTATCTATGATTACTTATTTTCAAATTTTTATGTAGGTTTGTTTCAAGAAGGGGGAAGATGTAATTGGATCATGCAGTTATCGTAGGTTTGAACAATATGGATTGTTGTGCCGACATATATACTTTGTTTTCAAGATGTTTAAAGTGAAAGAAATTCCCAATAAATATATAATCAAAAGATGGACCAAAGATATGGTGCCGAATGATTTAAATGGCACATTTGATATAAAAGTTGATGCTAATGACGAGCATAAAAAGGCTAAGGAGGTTGCCTATGAGATAATGCATACTGGAGAGTATCTTGTTAGTAATTTGACCAGAGATTTTGATCAGCTAGTTCTAGTCAGGGATCAAATGAGGCAGATGAAAGAAAAGGTTGATGAGCTTCGCATAACTAAGCCCATTGATCCTAAGTTTGACAGATATTCGAAGTTAATCGGTTATGAGCAACCGAACACTGATGCTCCACCTACAGTCCTGTGCCAACCGGTATAAGGAACAAAGGACATGGTTCACATAAGCATATCAAATCAAAGAAAGAACAGATGATTAGTCGAAAAGGTAAAAGAACTCAGACATGTAGTGTATGCAATATCAAAGGTCATGATTTCCAAACTTGTGAAGTTTTAAAGGGTAAAGTTAGTGCTGCCGGAAAGAATGGAAAGAAATTGACAGTAGTTCAGTTAGAGACTAATCCTGGTTTAGTAGACGAAGAGGATGATGAGATAGAACATGGTGACGGAGAGGAAAAGGATGATGAGGTACACGAAGGTGATGATAGCGATTCTGATGAATGGGAAGAGTTTAACGATGATGATGAGTGATTATTGAACAACAATTGCATACATTTAAACTTTTTATGCCTTATCTACTACATAACATTCTGATTTCAAAATTGCTTTCTCATAATATGCGGTATTAATTTTAACATGTGTGATTTAACTCTGTTGAACCTTAGGTTGTATCAACTTGCGTGATTACCGTTAGCATGAGTGAATACATGTCCTACTAACTCAACTGACCCTTTTAACCCCCTTTTAACATTGTCTAACCTGTTTTAACATCTGTTGACAATTATTTCGTAGCAAGAAGACGTTTTTATATGAATCATATAACATGCGTTAAAATATGTATAACTTGCATAATTTTTGAATGGCTTATTTTTACAACTTGCGGGTGAAACATCCTTAACAGGCGTACCAAATATAAAAAAGATTTTATCAAACAGATAAAATTCACATTATATGCTATTTGTAAATATAACCACATATCATATTCGATTGTCATTTCCACCACAAACATACCGGTAAGTTTTCACAACAGCAAGTTTATAACATACCAAAAAAACATCAAAAGACTTTATCAAACAGACATACCACCTACTTCGATGCAAATATCTTCTCAAGCTCCTTGCGCTGGTCTCCATCTTCTATTGCACCATCTCTGCTGCATCCTTCAGATAGGAGTAAACCAACTGATCAGTAGAAGCCTGATCTCTCATGAGCTTTATGCCTTCGTCCCTTAATGAAGATTTTGGTTCTTGAAGTAGTTTTCCCCACACTTGTTGGTTCATCTTCTACTTTTCAAGGACATTCCTCTGCACATCAAAAATACAGTTAGTGGAGTTTACATCCGATGCAAGTTCTGTCAACGTGCGACTGGAGAGGAGCTCCTTGATTGCTGTGTTTGCGGGTTCACTCACCATTTTTGTAACTTATTTAGGGTTGTTAATTTTTGGCAAAAATCAATTGGGTTTGTGATTATGTATGAAGAATGTAATTTATTCGGGTAGTTGGAGGAGGCTTTGGTCAGTGAAATTAAGTAACTAACGTAATACCAGTCACGTCGATGGGGTGGCTATTTGTAGATTTTATTATTGTTATTATTATTTTTTAAATCAACTTGTTGTTTGTTTGTTATTTTTAACAAAACATTAGTATGTCTTTCAATTCATTGCACTAGGGGTTTTTTTTGTAGGCAGTTTTCACTTTAAATGGGCAAAGCCGCATGTTGTGAAATGAACATGCGTTATTATTGGGAATGAGCTATAAAGAGAACATGCGTTATTATTGAAGATGCCCTATTATTGAACATGCGTAATTTATACAAATAACCATAATGAACCAATAAAATTCCAAAAAACAGTAACAGTGACTTCTGAACCAATAATTGTCATGCTCAATAATTATAGATGTCCTTTAGCTGAGTATTTCCTTTTATATTTCATTGAAAGACCATTGAAAGATTACCTTCAAATATGGCAAATTCTTCCAATTCATCTTCTGGATCATGTCCATCATCTGGTATGAGTGTTGATCTTAAAAAGAGGATCGAGGAACAAATTGCTGAAGACAAGTCTTGTAAAGACTTGTTGGAGACTAACATTTCTAGGGTTAGAGAGGACATGAAGAGGAGAGAAGAAATATTCAATTTGTTGTCTGGAATGAAAGCGTCCAGTGTCCGAGAGGTGGCTATGATGTTCATGGTTGATCTAGGAGAGCGCGATGAGAAACAGTTAAAGGAGCTTGCGGATCAAGTTTTAATATGCTCTATGGACACTAAGATCAAGTTTTTAGAGTCTTTTTTCTGAGTGGTTCAAGCATGTGGGTTTGTTTTATGATTTGAGTAGTTTAACCATGTGTCTTTGTTTTATCCTAGTGGTTTTCTATGTATCGCATTTGTTTTTGAATAAGGAAACATACCCGGTGTGTTCACATTTTTAATGTATTCTGATAATATAGTATAATGATAAAAAAACAATTCAAATATGATTGTAACAAATAAAATTGATGAAATTAAGCCAGTGGACTAAAATGACAATGGTGAAACCTTTTTAGACCCACAAACGAAAAATGAAACATTTGGACTAAACTGGCAAAATGACCCAAACCACAGGTACTAAAATGACATTTAACTCTATTATTAAAGAAGAGAAGATGAATAGTGCTGTACAACATCTGAGGCATGTTTTACAAGTTTATCAATTTTTTGTCCTTTATTCTATTTCGTCGTTTATTGTAAACTTTTTCATTTAGATCTCATTAGTTTAACTATTGTTTTTTTTCTTTAACTCTAATCAAATTACTTTTCTGCCCCTAAATAGTTTTTTTTAACGAACACGTTAATGCCGTTTAGATTTATTTTTTAAAATTTTCTTTTTCTTTACTATAACAAGTGTGGCAAATGTTTTTTTAGTTTAATATTTTTTAACGAATACGCCGATACTCTTTTGAACATATTTTTTAACTTTTTCTCTTTGCTATAATGAGCGTGTCAAAACCGACCAAGTTTCTATCGTTTTCTTTTTTCGTTTACCTTAATTTTACCTTTATTATTTACTATATCGTTTTACCTTTTGTTATTATTTTGATGTTAAAAGCCGAGTTACGGCGCAAATAGCATAACCCATTAATATATCATTTTAATTAGTTTTACAAATTTATTTTTCAGTTGTCATGGTGTGCAATACGTTCTGAATTCCAACCGCGTCCCTGCACAACACGCAAGTAACTACGACCCTAGTTACCTTCTAAATGTAAAGTGACATGTGATTATCAATTAATTTTCCAAAAAATAAAAAAAGAAATACTACAAGCTAAAATGTTTCACCAACTTGACCATAGCGACAATAGTCGCCTGTGCCTTTTTCGTGGCCCATTCGAAAAATAACAATTAAAAATGTTCTCTATAAATCCGTACAAAATAAAAGGCCTGCTGGGTAAAGGCCTAATGAGAATGTGACCAGAATTTATTTAATTTTATCTTAATATGTCTAAAACTAGTTTTTGCCCCGCCCGTGTTGCGGGACACTAAGTCGAATATTTCTCTCTTATAACATGTAGGTTTGTGTTTCGGTTACTTATACATACTACTTATAACACGACCTAAAAAAATTACATCGCGTCAACCAATTAAAACAAAATACTACTATAATTTTGCTAAAAAAACTAAAATGATAAAACGATGGAAATACTATAATTTTAAACTGGGGGCAAAATTGTATTTTTTTCAGGGCAAATGGGCGTGTGCCCGACAACCGACTGGCACGAATAAAAATTACACCGATTCAACCAATTAAAACAAAACACTATGTACTTTAAAAAAAACTAAAGCGATGACATAACTGTAATTTTACACTGGGATTAAAATCGTAATTACACATAGGAAAAAAACAAAAAGGATTGCAAAAATGTAAATTTGAACTGAGGGAAAAATCGTAATTTGGCTGGGGAAGAAAAAAAAACAAATCCAATCGCAAAACTGTAAATTTAAACGGGTAAATTTGTAATTTAGCTTTACCAATGGGGAAATGCCAGCGTAGTAGTTAGCCGACCATTTCGACCAATGACAGGGAAACACTATTCCTTGCATTGGTAGTTGTTATTATAGGTAATTGTATTTACATTTACTCATTGTCTATTGTTGTAATGCAATTTTTATACTGATTATCAAATGTTACCTTTCACGTTTAGGGGGCAGGAGCGCCCATGACTCATCACTCATAACTCTCAATTAAGTTCTGCCATGTCATCAATCATTATATATCACTAGTGATGGATTTTAGTGGAATTGCCCATCACTTGTGATGGAATTCCATCCTCACAACCTTTTTTTTTGTTTTTAAATTACAAATTAACAATAAACACAATAAAATTATAAATTATAAATTTCATTTAAATAAATCCTAAATTACAAACTAAAAAAAACTAAACATTGCAAATAAAAAAACCTAAAAAATCTAAGGCATCTCCCACCTCCACTTTTCACATATCTCGCGTTTGCGTTAAAGTACGATCGACTTAAACGGTTCGTCAAGATTGTTGTGCGGTTATAACAAGACGTTTAAATCACTATTTTTTTTGTTTTCGGTCAAGTGTCGAATATACGTCTCCTCACGTTTAAGTTTTGCCGCCCCAAGTTTTTCTCTTCTATCATTGGCTTTGGTCATTTCCACCAATTTAGCTCTTTGATTTCGGAGATCGACTCCGCCACCGATTCCTTTCCTTTACTTGCAGAATCACCACTTTTCTTGCGGCGCGGCCTTGTCGGTGTATCGTCTTGATTGAGTTCGTCAAAGGGTTCGTCGTTCAAATTCATTTGGGGCATGTTACCCGACTCGGAAGTAGTGTAGTTCCCGGACTCGGAGGTTTTTGATCTTTTGGGACCTCCTCTTCTTCTTGGAGCCGTCGGCCCACCCATGTCGACCAAGTTAACCGGTACCCACTTCGAGTAATATCTCGCAACGTCCCATGCCGCCAAGTGTGGAAATCTTTTATGCTTATATACCCGACAATAGTCCTCTATGGCGTTTTTCATGATAGTCGCCTCGCTCGCTCCACTTTGTGGATTTCGGGTCTACAAAAAATAAAAAAAAATTATAAAACATTTTTCTGTTTATAAAACTGTCTGTTTTCTGTTTTTATAAAAACTGTTTTTCTGTTTTATAGAACTATTTTCTGTTTAAAGAAACAGTTTTCTATTTTTAAAATTAAAAGACTGTTTCTGTTAAAAAAACAGTTTTATTTTTTTTAAATTAAAAAAACTGTTTTCTATTAAAAAAACAGTTTTCTATTTTTAAAGTTAAAAAAACAGTTTTTCTATTTAAAAAAAAAACAGTTTTGTATTTTTAAAAATAAAAGAAAAAAAAGTTTTTTGTGTTTTTAAAATTAAAAAAAAAACAGTTTTGTGTTTATAAAAAAACGTACCAATTGAATGAAGCAACCGTTGAATTTACTAATTTTCCGATTCAAATCGCCCCACTTCGAAGTCATTTGATCCATGTTTTGTTCCGTTGAACCACGCAGTTTGTCAAAATGAGCTATGACACGTCTCCAAAACAAGTCTCTTCTTTGCTCGTTCGAATGTTTCTTGTTTTCGGAGGTGTGCAAGTATGCCTTGACCAAGGCGACCTCCTCCTTGCTCCTCCACGCTCTCCGAGAAGATATTGGGACACCTTCAAGTTCTTGATCGTCTCCTTCTTCTTCTTCAACGTCATCGTCATCAAGATGTTGTTGTAGTTCGCGGTACGCGCGATCGAATTGGTGAATGAGGTTGTTATCTTCTAGTGGGTCGACATTGAATTGGTGAGTTTGAAACGGTTGTGTTTGAAATTGTTGAGGTTGAAATGGTTGAACGAACGGTTGGTTTTGATAAGATTGTGTTTGAGAGGGTGGAAACGGTTGGGTTTGAAAGGGTGGAAACGGTTGGGTTTGAAATGGTGGGATTGGTTCGGGTTCGTCATGTAACTGAAATCTCGCCGGCTCATTGACGTGCTGTCATGGTACACGCAAATTTAATCCAAATAACAACTAGTAGATAGTGGTAAATGGGTATCGAACTCAGGGAGTATGTGGAAAATGTGTTTATGTTATAGCTTTGCAATTTAACTACAATTACCTAATATGCAGAAAATAAAGATCAATGATTTGGATTGTTGTTTTAGAAAACTAAATTACTAGCTAATTGCAAATCAAAATTGGGTATTTAACAGATTAAGAGAAAATGACCATCTTAGGTTCCGGTTTCCATTAACAATTGTGCACGAATCCAACTAGAAAGAGTTACATAGACATAACTCATGCATAAACGTTTGTTGTGATAAAAGGGAACGAAGTACTCGGATTATGTAAACGCGAGGTTGTTACCCGATGATCAATTAACCAATATCCAACCCTAACCCTTCCCGTGATATCTCGATTGTCAACGACACCAAGAACGTACGATTTAGATTAGGAACAAAACATCAATTAACAATTTACAATCAAACATTCATGCACCATAATAAACATAGCAAACATACCAAGTCTATTACTCTAGAAATAAATATTCATCACACAAAAGTCAATAAGAAACCTTCACCTAAGATGATCACCGAAAGTTTAGCCGGACATTGTTTGGTGGATCATCATAACATCAAGATTGAAGTTCATATGAATTAAAAGACAAACCGAAATGTTAGAAATTGTTCACAAACACTTGCCAAAGCCAAAAATCGCCCTAGAACTCCATAGAAACGTCCAATGATGAGATAATGTGAAAAGACACCATCAAAAACGGTTTTAATGAGCAGTTACGAATTTTTCCGCAGCCTCAACCGTAAATTACGGTGGACTTCAAATAGTTACAGTGGGATGCTCCTGTGTTACGGTGGAAGAACATGAGTTACCGTAAATTACGGTGGACTCCTGAAATTTGTGTTTTGTTTCTTCTTTCATTCCATGCACGACCCGTTCCTCTCCAAACCGTCCAAAGCAGCGTTTTTATCCATTTTTAGCTCCTGAAATGTACCTGAAACATAAGCATTCGTAGTTATCTAATTCAAGATAATTACACGATCAAATGAGGGATAAACTCGTCTTTTAACATCATTAAGGGTTGTCCTATGGACCACCCGTCACATCCCCACACTTAACCGTTGCTTGTCCCAAGCAACTCATCAAAACCATTTTTTTTCAAAACAAGCGATCACATAAACCAAGCATAAACATGTAGTCCTTTTACTAAACCTTTCTTAACACCCAAAATAACGCACCCCTCGCTATGTCTCTCCTCTCGGCAACAAGTAAGCACTAGCAACTATGAGCTAGACACACAAAAGGCAAACAGGCGGTTGCACAATCATAGGCTTGTACCTAAATCGATCTTTCTCCTAATAAATGCCAAACATGAATGCAAATCAAAGGGGCTTTAAGGTTGTAACATGGCTAGGTGTACAGGTAGGAAATGGAATATATATGTAGTAACGAAAACTTAACCCGGTCTTTTTATTACACAATGAAACAACAACTAACTAACAAACTTAAACTTCTATGTACAAGACAACTAAACATCATTTCTTTTTCTTTTTCATTGCTTTTTCTTTTTTCTTTTTCTGCTTTTTTTTTATCAACAAAGCAAACATTCAACATAACATTAACTATATCTATATACTACTAAAACAACCACTAACACTATAAGATCGGGTTAAGTTGGGTAAATATTTGGGTAACTAGCTAAGGGGTAACAAATGATAGGCTTTAGGCACAAAATGGGCAACTAAATGTCCAAACCCCCGCCCCTCTTGCAACCATGCTCATATATATAATTAATAAGGTCCAACCCCCCAAATCCCACACTCGCACACACTAATGACGCAGCTACCTAAATGCCCTTATCCTTTTCGCATTCATATCCAACTAAGGACTCAAACCGTATCAAAGCACAAGTTCTAATGCACCCCCACCCGTTGCCACTCTCATCAAAGACAAGTATTATTTATTTACATGTGTGGCTTTAACTCTCACCAAGAATAAAGGGTATTAAGGGTTGCCGGTGCATCATTTGGGGTTAATCCAAAGTTTTCAAATTCTCACATTGTTTCGCTTGATTTAAATTTTTTTCAAAAACCTCAAAATTTCCCCCCATCCCCACACTTGGG
The DNA here is from genome assembly GCA_030545235.1 of Helianthus tuberosus. NCBI lineage: Eukaryota > Viridiplantae > Streptophyta > Magnoliopsida > Asterales > Asteraceae > Helianthus > Helianthus tuberosus. The sequence continues at coordinate 66,169 of JARYGA010042284.1, read as the reverse complement.
ATACATTGACCCCAATGTATGGTTTTAGGAGGATTTGATCGCTAAACTCTTTAACACCAACTAAAAGCTCAACACTCAAACCACAAATTTCTTTTTTTTTGGTATTTTTTTTATATTTTTTTTCTTTTAAAACATCACACCGCCAACTTCCACCACCCGAACATAACATCACAACTAAACACCACCCAACCACCCGACCATAAACATATCAACTAAACAAGTATTCACAAAATGTACAAGAAGGAGCACAACCTGACTAATAATAGCGCGGATGAGGCGGTCCGAAAATGGAAGACATCATCTCGTTCCATTCTCCGAAAGCAAATGCACCGCTACCGCTTCCACCTTGTTGTGAAGCTCCTTGTTGTTAACGCGGGTCTAGCCATTGTGAATGATGGAGCGGCGGGGTTGGATACGATACACTACCATCGTATGGTGGTAGAGACGCATAATCCACCGGAGGTGGATCCACAACCACGGGCCGCCCAGCATGCCAATCCGCATGCATCCTTCTTGCTTGGTTATCTTCATACCGGTTGTTCATCTCTAGCTCGTGGGAGTAAGCATGTGTACGATTCCATGATTCTTGACGATCAAAGTTATGCTTCAAAGACCGCTCCATACTAGCACTCGTCATCGTTTGTTGATCAAACAAAGTACGCTCCGAACCCGACCATGAATAAAAAACGGGTGCCGGAGGACGTTGGTTCTCAATAAGCTCTTGCATAGTGCCACTGTAAGCCCAATTCGGCTCGTATGAACGTTCCGTGTAATCATAGAAAGCACCACCATATCCCCTACCTAGGCCCCCTTGGCCCACATTCTCACCGTGCGGCTGATCCGCATAATCATCATCCCCACTCGGGGCTTTCGCTTCCATTTCACTCTCCGGTTCATCCTCTTCCCCGGTAGAAGATCCCTTGCACCAACTTTCAATGCTCGCCATCTTTGACCCTCCGATTTAAGCTTATGATACCTTTCTGATTGGGTGTAGGTCCACCCAATACCCATCTTGTTTAGACTAAAAGGATTATGCCTTTTCGGATGTCCTCTATCCTCCGACGTGATTTCCTTAAATTGCTTCATCAATCCCGTGATAATTTGGCAATACGGGATAATGCTCCTCCCCAACTTGTTCCGGCAAATCCAAATATGGTTCATGATCAAATACCTTATTGGGAAACGAGGAGACCCATTGAGCAATGAATAGAGGACTGGCACTTCCGGGTATCTTACTTGTTCCTTATCTCCTCTCCTTGGGATGACATTCAAAATGCAAATCGTTAACAGCAACTTCGCTTCAATCTTCAAGTTCTTCCAGTACAAGATTCCACTATAAGTACCGGGCAAGAACAAAGTCGCTAACATATCATTCCAACGAGGATGCTTCTCCGGTTTTATCAAAAGGTCATCAAGACTAGGGATCATGTAGTCACGAGCCGGTAGACTGTCATACCTTGCCAACTTTCGTAGTGTACCAAAAGACATCTCTACTTTAATTCCATTCACCTCACCCGTTAACTTCATTTACGACGGCCTATCGTATGTGTTGCACTTGAGGGTTGCCATCCATTCTTGAATTTCATCCATGAATAGGTGCTTGTTGTCCTTATCATAACAATTGAGAGCCGCCTCCCATCCTAAGGCGCGGAATTGGGCAAATACATTGAACGGCCCAAATTCAACTTCTCGAACTTCCCTCTCACAAATGAACACGACAGCCTTGTTTTTCAATCGGTTCATACTGTCATGGAATAATGTTGGTTGCCAATGCTCCGGCTGATCATCTAAGGGACCCGATTCCCACCTTGGCTTTTCAGCCAGGTCCAACTCTACCATCTCTTCATCCTCGCTTTCACTCTCACTAACTCTACCCAAATATTGTCTTTTCTTCGGTTGTTCTTCCGGCTGTTTGCCTTTGCCTTTAGACGAAGAAGATGAACTAGCTCCCGCTCTTTCCTTCGTTCGTACCATTTTTCTACACACATAGCAAAGCAAACAACACAACCAAACACAAAAAGTTAGACCCTTCTCTCCAAAATATCTCCACACTTGCCTGTTACTATGGTTGTAGATGTTAGTGAACCAAGAGTTTATAAATCTTTTTCAAAAAATTAGGCATGATGTCTCTACAATGTAGAGATTCCCAAAAAGTTCACTACTTTACACCAAACCTACATCTACAAACCATAACAATGTTCAAGTAACTATTTTCATGACAAAATATAAGAACAAGCAAGTGGGTATGAACAAGTAACAAAAATAACCTTCCTTCTCACAATGCATCATCAAAAGTAACAAGCAAACATCACATACCTTGATTTGAAGATGCTAGAACACTTGTGAAACAAAAACTTCAAAAACCCCTAAAATTTTTGGACCTAGGGTTTGGGATTCGAACCTGAAAACGTTGTTTTCTCGCAAATCTCTTGGCACAATCAGCAAGTACGTGAAAATTAGTCAAGATAGACCTAGATTTCACTTGATTTGGCTAAGAATTGAGAGAGATATGAAGGATTGAAGGTTATAGGGTTATGGAGTTTCTTAGATTTGGTGGGTCTTGTGAAAGAGATAGGTAGAATGTTTGTGGTTAAGGAAAGAGGAAGAAAGGAGTGGCCAGGGAATAAGTAACGTGATTCCTTTATTTTATTTATTTATTTTTTTATAACTGCTGTACCTGGGACGACCCATCAGTTCGCCAGGTCCACCGTAAATTACGGTGGACACCGTAAATTACGGTGGATGCTGGCACAATATTCCTACCGTAAAACAGTAGCCTTTCACTGTAAATCCCAAAAAAAATTTAGTCCACCGTAAATTACGGTATACGGTGGTACCTGGGCATTCCTGGTTCGCTTAAAAATGCAATTTAAAGTGTCTTTTTATATTTTTTTTCAGTTTTTTCAATTTTTTTGCGTTTTTAAAATTTTTAAAAACATGTAAAAATTACCCTACCCCCTCGAAAGTCCCGTGTTGTCCTCAACACAATGTTAGAGCAATTCGTGACCCGAATGTCCCCACACTTGTTTCAAACACAAGCTTCAAGCGAGTACTGTAAAAATGCAAACTATACAAAACAAACTAAACAAAATACTAATTATTTACACTACCAAACCTGGGCCTCTCATGGTTGTTCCTCATCGACCGGGCGTAAAATGTAGCCCGCTTTATCAAGCTCCAAGTTGTTGATGTCGTTCCCCTCCAAGTATGGCTTCAACCTATGGCCATTCACCGTTTGTTGTTTATTTGTTTGCTCATCTTGGATATCTACATCACCAAACCTCCCAACTCGCCGAACGACATACGGGCCCATCCATTTGCTTTTAAGCTTGCCCACAAACATCTTGAGCCTTGAATTGTACAACCAAACCTTTTGACCCACTTCAAAGGTTTTCTTCCTCAACTTTGCATCGTGTACCTTCTTGAGATTGTCTTTGTAAGCCGATGCACACTCATACGCCTCGTCTCTAATCTCTTCGATCTCACTTAATTGCAACTTTCTCATCTTTCCCGCCTCATCATAATCCGCATTTACCGTCTTGATTGCCCAAGGTGCCCGATGCGCTAACTCCATTGGCAAGTGACAACCCTTTCCATACACCATCCGGTAAGGTGTTGTGCCGATTGGAGTTTTGTAGGCCGTTCGGTATGCCCACAACGCATCATCCAACTTGCTCGACCAATCCTTCCTATCCGTTCTAACCGTCTTCATGAGGATTTCTTTGATTTGACGGTTGGACACTTCGTCTTGTCCACTCGTTTTTGGATGGTAAGGTGTGGCAATCCGGTGATTCACGCTATACCTCTTCAATAATTTCCCGAAATTAAATTTCTTGAAATGCGAACCACCGTCACTTATGATAACTCTTGGAATGCCAAAACGGGAGAAGATGTTGGATTGAACGAATTTATAAACAACCGAGTGGTCATTTGTTCTTGTTGCAATAGCCTTAATCCACTTAGAGACGTAATCCACCGCCACCAAAATATATAGAAAACCATTCGAATTCGGGAAGAGACCCATAAAGTCAATGCCCCATACATCAAATATTTCCACAACCAAGATTGGTTGTAATGGCATTTCGTCCCTCTTTGAAATGCTTCCCATCCTTTGACAATTTATACAGTTTCTTGCAAACTTACACGCATCCTTGAAAATAGTGGGCCAATAAAACCCACATGAGAGAACCCGGTAACCCGTTTTATGCCCACTAAAATGACCTCCACAAGCAGATGAGTGGGCATGAGTCAAGATTTCCAACACCACCATTTTGGGCACACACCTCCTAATGACTTGATCCGGCCCGATCTTGAAAAGATCCGGTTCATCCCAAATGTATTGCTTCACTTGGACCATAAATTGTTGTCATCGCTTCTTGGTCCAATGATTTGGGATTGCACCCGTGGCTAAGTAGTTGACATAGTGAGCATACCACGGTGCGACAAAAGTAGATACGGCAGGTAGTTGCTCGTCGGGAAACCTTTCATTTATCTCGCTAACATCGTCAATCCCTTCCACCGGAATCCGGGACAAGTGATCCACCACTACGTTCTCACTTCCCTTTTTGTCTCGGATCTCTAAATCGAACTCTTGTAACAACAACACCCATCGAATTAAACGAGGCTTCGCGTCCTTTTTCTCCATCAAATACCGGACCGCGCTATGATCCGAATATACCACCACCTTGCTCCCCCAAATATAAGAACGAAACTTATCCAAAGCATACACCACCGCTAATAACTCCTTTTCAGTTGTGGTGTAATTCAGTTGCGCTTCGGATAAAGTCTTGCTTGCATAGTAAATTACCACCGGCTTTTTGTCAACCCGTTGACCCAAAACTGCACCAATTGTAGTGTCGCTTGCATCACACATAATCTCGAATGGCTTTGACCAATCCGGCGGTTGCAAAATGGGCGCTTTCACCAAATGTTCCTTCAAAACAATAAATGCTTGCAAACATTCATTAGTAAAATCAAATGGGACATCTTTTAATAACAAGTTACAAATAGGTTTGGTGATAACATTAAAACCTTTTATGAAACGTCTATAAAACCCCGCGTGTCCCAAAAATGACCTTACACCCTTGACATTTTTCGGTGGTGGCAAAGACGCTATTACCCGTATTTTTGCCTTATCCACCTCCATTCCACTTTCCGAAATCACATGACCTAGCACAATTCCCTCTTGCACCATGAAATGACTTTTCTCCCAACTAAGCACTAAATTTTTCTCAACACATCTTTTTAAAACTTTTTGTAATTCGTTGAGACAAGATTCAAAACTAGTGCCAAAAATTGAAAAGTCATCCATAAACACTTCAAGCGACTCTCCAACCATGTCCGAGAAGATACTCATCATACATCGTTGGAAAGTTGCCAGTGCATTGCACAAGCTAAATGGCATTCGCCGAAAGGCAAAGGTGCCATATGGACAAGTGAAGGTGGTCTTGTGTTGGTCATCCGGGTGTATTGCTATTTGATTGTAACCCGAATACCCGTCCAAAAAACAATAATACTTTTGACCCGACAGTTTTTCAATGATTTGGTCAATAAAAGGTAGCGGGAAATGGTCCTTAGAAGTGGCGGCATTCAATTTTCGGCAGTCAATACATACACGCCACCCGGTGACCGGTCGGGTGGCAATTTGTTCACCATTTTCATCTTTGACTACTTGAATACCGGCCTTCTTAGGCACAACTTGGGTAGGACTTTCCCAAGCACTATCCGAAATCGGATAGATAATTCCCACATCCAACCATTTAATTACCTCTTTCTTGACTACCTCCCTTAGGTTCGGATTCAATCGCCTTTGAGCTTCTCGTGTCGGTTTTACATCTTCGGTGGTAATAATCTTGTGCATAACGATTGATGGACTAATTCCCTTGAGATCGGCAATTGTCCATCCAATAGCTCCTTTATTCTCTCTCAAAACTTCCAATAAGGCTTGCTCTTATGCCAACTCCAAATTGGAGGCAATAATGACCGGTAGAGTGTCATTATCCCCTAGGAAAACATACTTCAAGTGGTTTGGCAAGTCTTTGAGTTCCAACTTCGGTGGTTCTTCTAATGATGGTTTAGTACCCGAATTTATCTCCACCGGCAAGCCTTCGAATTGGTGAGTCCATGGCGGTCGACCTTCTTTCAAAGCCATAGCATCCTGTTTTTCCTCTTCAACCCGTAGTGCATAAGCATGTACCTGTTCAGAAAAGTCACACAAGCAAACATCCATACCGTCCTCCTCATACTCATGCGGGTTGCATCCGTCAACTAAATCTGCCATGAAACACTCATCAACACCAACAACATTAGAATTGTTAGTAAAAACATTTAAGCGCATTTTTCGATTCCCAAAAGTCGTATCGACTGTACCAAATCTACAATCGATCACAGCATGCGCGGTACTAAAAAATGGCCGACCCAAAATAACATTTTGTTGTTGTTTTTGTGACAACCCTCAAATTTACATGTAACCGTACAGTTTATTAATGATAAATAAAGTGCTTGATGACTGTGCTGAATCATTTAACTGCTCTCTTATTTACGGTGTTATACTTACATGTACTTGTTAATATACTAATAGTGTACAGAAAGGTCACTAAATAGTCCGTTATATTTTCCTGAGTGTTGAAAATTAAAAACATTACAAAATATATATGTAGGACACCTTACGGATTAATTAAGCACTTTAACGGAACAGTGTCAAACCGAACAACCGAACATTAACCGGGACACCAAATATTTGTCAAACACATTGTGTTATTATTTCTTGGCTAGTTATGGTCCCCGTATACCATAACACCCACTAAAAATCAACATACTAATATATGGAAGTATTACACTTGGATTTAAACTAGCATTTACCAATTACCATAAAAACTTACACTTAGCCCCCCCCATACCCGATTTCGGTCATCCAAAGGGCCCACAAGAATCCCCACATAATATTTGCCAAGAGATATTTGGATCTTGCTTAGATTGCTTGTGATCTTCTTGATTTTATTAGATACATTACTTGATTTTACAAGATACTCTAGATTTCCTTGGATTTTATTAGAAATGGGAAGTTATACTTGGACCCCCTCCCATGCTTACTTACGGTCACAAAGGACCCACCAAAGATCACACCATACTTTCCTAGATATTGTTTCATATCTTATTTTGATCTTTACTTGTTGTGGTGGACAAGATATTAGATGAAGAGATTTATAAGCATGGGAGCAAGATTCACCACATCACTCCATATCTTCTCTAGATCACCCCACTCTCTCACTTCACCTCCCTCTCTCTCATTCGGTCACCCCCACAACCGAATCCACTCCCCACCCTTTTCATCTTCATCTTCTTCCATTACAAATCCATTCAAAGCTTACAAGGTGAATCTATGAAGGTGGCAATTTGAAGGACGTTCTAAGGAGCTTGTTCTAGTCTTTTTCACCATCATATTCTCAATAGATTCTACCCTAGCTATAAGCTGGTAGTAAGTCTCTTGTTACACTCTTGTTAATCTTGTTTCATCTCGTTTCTATGATCAAAAGGTGTTGTATGTTTTAAATCACTAAAGTGACAAGAACTAGTAGATGAACATAAAAGTTTATATGAAATTTTACATATAAAAAGTTTACTTATGATTGATGCATAAAGATGAAAACTTGTTGGTTTAAGGTTGGTTAATACATATATGATGTTTGTTAGTCAAGCTTTTGATAAACCCGTTGTTCGGACGCTTGTTAATACGACTTAGTAACATTTAAACTTCAAAACAACATGCTGAGTCACTTTTTCAGCCGGCTTCATAGGGCTGTAAACAGACCTTAATAACTCGAAAAACCGAATTTCTGAAGCCTAAAATTTGTATTTTCGAAAAACTGATCAAATGGCACTGGAATCGTAATTTTTCGAGGTCGTTTACTATTTTTAAAGAACCGATTTGTAACAGCAGCTTAGGCTGAGTTTTTACAGCAATAAATGGGTGTTGTATTTTCTGTTGTAGCTTGTATTCTGTGTAAAATCGGATCATGAAATTTTTACTGTAAATGACAACTGAAGTATTTGTAATTACCCCACTAGAATTTCGTAAATCGGATACTCGATGAATTTTTAATAAATTGTTCCGTGGACTGTGGTCAGAAATACATAAATCTGAGTTCAGTCCGGAATATGAATTTTTATAAAATATTGGTAATAAACCGGACCCCGATATTTTTACACAATAAAATAAGGAACGTTTAAGACATCCTGTAAAAATTTGGGAATTTTTGGAATAATTTAACTATTTTATTAAAGGTCCGAAAAACAGCCGGTTTTGAATATTAATGCTGAATTGACATAAGTTGTGACTTGCGTGTCTAAATGTCGAGTATGCTATCAGTGAATGATCTAACATGTATTATGTGTTACGTGCAATATCGTATGTTTGTTTATGAGTGGGGAATGGATGGGAAGTATATATGGGCATAAACCGTTAAAGTGATGCATGTTATGTGATAGATACGTGTAGGAACTTTGTGTTCTATTTGAAGTCACTAATAAACTAAGTGGTAATCGTACTAGGACGTGATTGACCGACCTTGACTGTTAGCTACTTTTGAGAGTCAAACCGAGCAACCGAGGTGAGTTCACACTCCTAAGGCATGGGATTCCCGGTGGGTTGGGAATGGGATTGAACAACTACTCGTACTATCATTACTATTAAATTACTTTTCACCGTCCTCGGATTGAAGGGCACGTACGTAAAACCTACGTACACTCACACTCGCTACGGTCCTTGGATCAAGAAGGGCACGTACAAACACGACTAGTCGACACATGGGAAGCCCCCACTAATCTTCGCACACATGTTTGGGAAACCGCGATACGGCCACTAATCATCGCACACATGTTTTGGAAACCGCGATCCGGCCACTAATCATCGCAAACATGTTTGGGAAACCGCGATACAGATAACTAAGATACTTGGTTTACGAAATAAACAAATGATTCACGAACACTATAACTAAACAACCAACTGTGAATTCACTCAACTTTGTTGTTGACTCGTTGTTACATGCCTTGCAGGTCGTTAGGAATCTATGGAGCTTGCATCGGAGTGGGAAGAGTCGTTGTGGGACATGGACAACTGTGTACCATGCTAAACATTTGAAACGTTTAAACTTATGATTTGGTTTTAAACTTTATGCTTCCACTTGTAACTTAAACTATGTTTTGTTTAGACACCAATTGTATTGTGTTGGATTTTACAAACTACTTACATGCTTGTTCAATATGATTGGTGGCTTGATCCTGGTCACGTCACGCCTCCAAGCGGTGGTACTCCGCATGGTGGATTTTGGGGGTGTGACAGATTGGTATCAGAGCCATTGGTTATAGTGAACTTGGTTTTAATAAGGGAAAAACTTTTTGTTAAAACCAGACTATAACCTGTACAGTGTTCAACAATCCACAACGACGCTTCGCTCCACGTGCAAGGCTCAACACACTAGGTGGTATGATTTAAGTTTATATTTCTTACTTGCTAGATTACTTTTGTCTGGAGTGGTGTTTATTGCGTGTTTATTTAGGGTAGTAGCATGCTGTCTATTAGCCCTACTGCGTTCTTTATGACACGCAATTGTTTACTTGAAATTTGACAAGTGGTGGTCAAATTCTTTTCTGATTTCTCGTTTCCCCGCTATGACAACTGTTTATGCATTCTATCTATTTACACGCTTATCTCGACATGACATCACCATCTGACCCTCCGTACATTCGGCTTGTACGTCAACATTCACAAAGACCAGACCTGGCTCAAACGAACTCGGGTTTAGGATAACTATACCCACGTATCCCTGCTGACAAACCTCATCATCCCAACTGGTCGTCGTTACCAGAAACGAAGCAGCCACAGTTACACGCGTTCGTCGCTTTGCAACTCGCAACCCTACCAACCAAACTCTGTTTTGGACAAGTGATATACTTCCGTGATCGTGATGCAACGAACTTCCCTTTTTGTGTCATGCCGCCACACCTCACTGCTAGAATTGCTTCTAAGCAACATATTACTTGGTTGAATTCTTTTGTTAATGGTGGACCCCTGTTTTCGCTCAATTATTCGCATGAACCTCATAAATTCCCTGTTTCTTTGATTGGCAACTGATTTAACGAAACGCCAACAACCATACTACGATTTTCACCAATCACAAGACTACCTTATTACCCTGTTGGATGGTTTATTAACTCTCTCGTATACCCAACTCAGCGAATGAATACCATTACTGGTGAAATAGTCTTCAGGACATTTGGGGACGGAGATATGGATCACTCAACCCACCGGCGAACACGATAATTTATACATTTACCTGACCCACCTTACACTACAAGAGACGTACTTTAATTTCATGATAGTTTTTCTTAAATATGCGGAATCTTTGCACTAGCTTTTGTACTGACACATGATTGTTGATTTATGTTAGGTCTAAGTTCTACCATTTGCTTATACCAAACCATCATTCTCTTACCACAGTGACATTTCGTTCTCGCTTCTCCATGCGAAGACACTGAAATGAACACCCTCTAGCATAGAGAAGTTTGGAAGGCTCGACTCTCGATCCTTGGTGATCACTCCTTGAAACCATGAAGGTGACGCGAGGAACGATCCCAACGTTGTGATGGGTAAGTTTCTTCTGGATGACTTCTTTGTTACTGTTTTATTCGATTCAGGTGCCGATGCTAGTTATGTGTCCTTAAAAGTTAGCCAAATGCTTAAGCGCACTCCAACACTTCTAAACACCAAACACACGATAGAGCTAGCAAATGGTAAAAGTCTTGAAGCCACACACGTAGTTAAGGGTTGTAACCTCGTCTTAGCTGGTCAGACTTTCCCTATCGATCTTATTCCTATCATACTTGATAGTTTCGACGTTGTTATTGGGATGGATTGGTTATCTCATCAGCAAGCAGAAATTCTTTGCAACAAGAAGATTGTCCGCATCCCTCGTGCTGGTGAGGAACCCCTAATGATTCATGGCGACAAGAGTGGGGCTGTCGAAGGCATCATCTCTTTCCTTAAGGCCCAGAAGTGTTTGCGAAAGGGCCACACTACCATTCTAGCACTCGTTACTGACACGTCAACGGAAGAGAAGAGAATTGAGGACATTCCTATTGTGCGCGATTTTCCTGAGGTATTCCCTGAGGAATTACCTGGTCTTCCGCCTCATCGTCAAGCTGAATTTCAAATCGAGCTAGCTCCTGGAGCAGCGCCCACAGCTCGAGCACCTTATCATCTAGCTCCATCAGAACTTGAAGAACTGTCCACGCAATTACAAGAACTCTTGGAAAAGGGTTTTATACGTCCTAGCTCTTCGCCCTGGGGAGCTCCAGTCTTGTTTGTGAAGAAGAAAGATGGTACTTTCAGAATGTGTATCGACTATCGCGAACTTAACAAGGTGACCGTGAAGAATCGTTATCCTCTTCCACGTATTGATGACTTGTTCGACCAGTTGCAAGGGTCGAGCTATTACTCTAAGATTGATTTGAGATCGGGATACCATCAGCTGAGAGTCCGAGATGAGGACGTCTCCAAAACAGCATGCATAACTCGTTACGGCCATTACAAGTTTCTGGTTATGCCATTCGGGCTGACGAATGCACCAGCGGTCTTCATGGATCTCATGAACCGAGTATGCAAACCTTACCTGGATAAGTTTGTTATTGTGTTCATCGACGATATCCTAATCTATTCTAAGAGTCAGGAGGAACACGAGCAGCATCTACGACTTATGCTGGAACTTCTTCGAAAAGAGCAGTTGTATGCCAAGTTTTCGAAATGTGACTTCTGGCTTCGCGAAGTCCACTTTCTAGGCCACGTAGTAAACAAGGATGGAATTCATGTGGATCCATCTAAGGTTGAATCGATCAAGAACTGGCCTGCACCCCGCACACCAACAGAAATCCGCCAATTCTTGGGTTTGGCAGGATATTATAGAAGGTTTATCAAAGACTTCTCCAAGATTGCGCAACCTCTCACTTCACTGACTCAGAAGGGTGTCATCTATCGTTGGGGTGATGCACAGGAGTCCGCTTTTCAACATCTAAAGAATAGACTTTGTAGCGCGCCTATCCTCTCATTGCCCGAAGGCACCGATGATTTCGTGGTTTATTGCGACGCTTCCATCCAAGGAATTGGATGCGTGTTGATGCAACGTGACACGATCATTGCCTACGCATCACGCCAACTCAAAGTTCACAAAAGAAACTACACTACTCACGATCTGGAGCCGGGAGCAGTTGTTTTCGCGCTTAAGATATGGAGACATTACCTGTACGGTACCAAGTGCACCATTTACACCGATCACAGGAGTCTCGAGCATATCTTCAAGCAAAAGGAGTTGAACATGCGTCAACGCCGATGGGTTAAGCTCTTGAATGATTATGAATGCGCAATCAAGTATCATCCGGGCAAAGCCAATGTTGTGGCCGACGCCCTCAGTCGAAAGGATACTATACCTAAGCGTGTACGTGCGTTACAGCTTACCATCCAATCTAGTCTTCCTGCTTAGATTCGCGATGCTCAGGTTGAAGCATTGAAAGCAGAGAACATCAGAGCTGAATCCTTACGAGGATCGAGGCAGCGCCTGGAACAAAAGGAAGACGGTGCCTACTATGTTAACGGACGCATCTGGGTTCCACTGTATGGAGACCTACGCGAGCTTGTAATGGGTGAAGCACATAAGTCTCGTTATTCGGTACATCCTGGTTTGGATAAAATGTACCACGACTTAAAGACCACATACTGGTGGCCTGGCGTGAAAGCCCACATAGCAACCTACGTCAGCAAGTGCTTGACTTGTGCGAGAGTCAAGTCGGAATATCAGAAACCATCAGGCCTACTTCAACAACCGGAGATCCCGAAATGGAAATGGGAGCAAATTTCCATGGATTTCGTGACCGGCCTGCCCAGATCTCAACGCGGAAACGATACCATTTGGGTGATCGTAGATCGACTGACCAAGTCTGCACATTTTCTGGCTATCAAAGAAACGGATAAGTTTTCCACTCCTACAGACATTTATCTAAAGGAAGTGGTATCAAGACACGGAGTGCCAACCTCTATTATATCTAATCGTGATGCACGTTTTACTTCTGAACTGTGGCAAGCAATGCACAAGTCCTTTGGCTCACGTTTAGATATGAGCACCGCTTATCACCCGCAGACGGATGGGCAATCTGAACGCACCATCCAAACCCTTGAAGACATGCTTAGGGCATGTGTAATCGATTTTGGTAATGGCTGGGAAAAGCACCTCCCGCTAGTGGAGTTTTCGTTCAACAACAGCTACCACACCAGCATCCAAGCCGCTCCGTTCGAGGCATTGTACGAACGCAAATGCCGATCACCTCTCTGTTGGGCAGAAGTTGGTGACAGCCAAATCACTGGCCCAGAACTTGTGGTAGATACCACCGAGAGAATTGCTCAGATACGACAGCGAATGGCGGCAGCTCGTGACCGTCAGAAAAGCCATGCTGATAAGGGAAGAAAACCACTCGAGTTCCAGGTTGGGGATCGAGTGCTACTCAAAGTCTCACCTTGGAAAGGTGTAGTCCGTTTTGGCAAACGAGGCAAGATCAATCCGCGTTATGTCTGACCGTTCGAAATCACCGAGAAAATTGGCAAAGTCGCCTACAGGTTGAATCTACCTGAATTTTTTGGTCTTGTTCACTCAGATGTTTTTGGTCCAATGCAAGGTTTCAGGTACATGGTTACTTTCATTGATGATTTTCAAGATTTGTATGGATCTATTTTATGAAGGAAAAGAGTGAAGTCTTCTGCAAGTTCAAAGAATTCGAAGTCAATGCAGAAATGATGACCGGTTGCAAAGTGAAGTGTTTAAGTTCTGACAACGGTGGAGAGCATGTGTCCACAGAATTCGATAATTATCTCAAGAGAAAACTTATCAGGCGCCAATTAAGTTTCCCTAATACGCCTCAACAAAACGGGGTTTCGGAATGCAAGAATAGGCATCTGGGTGAAGTGACAAAGAGCCTAATTCATGACAAGAACTTACCTGGTCGTTTTTGGGCAGAAGCAATGCGGGAGGCTTGCTATGTAATCAACCGATTGCCGTCGCAAAGCCTAGGTTATGTTTCACCATATGAGAAGTTGACTCGAAAGAAACCCAATGTGAGTTATTTCTGTGTTTTTGGATGCGTATGCTATGTGTTTGTTCCTTCTCATCTTCGTCACAAGATGGAGAAAAAGGCGATTCGTTGTGTGTTTATAGGGTATGATTCACAGAGGAAAGGTTGGCGTTGTAATGACCATAGCAGTGGCAAGGCTTATGTAACAAGGAATGTGGTTTTTGATGAGCAATCTTCGTGGTGGTCTCCTGAGAAGCAAGTGTTTCCTGATAGTGAACAACTTAAGGAAGACCTTGAAAATTCAGAAATTACTCTATGGTTTATTGAAGATGGTTTGTATGTTGAAGGTGAATCAACGGGTCAAAATAGTGAATGGCAAGCTGGTACAAACAGTGAACCTGATAGCCAAGTCAGCCCCGGTCCAAGGCGATCTCAACGGGTACGTAAACCTAATACAAGATATGCTAATGTTGACATTGTTGAAGATGTTTGGGCAGAACCTAGTTCGTTCGAAGAAGCTTGTTTGAAACAAGAATGGTACCTAGCATGCAGGAGGAAATGGAAGCTTTATACCAAATTGAAACTTGGGAGTTGGTCCCGAAACCTGATGGTTTGAAACCGGTAAGTTGCAAATGGGTATACAAGCTCAAACAGAAAGCCGATGGGTCCGTCGAAAGGTTCAAAGCTGGGCTTGTGGCTCGTTGTTTTTCCCAAGAGTATGGTGTTAACTATGAAGAGACATTCAGCCCCGTGGCTAAGTTAACAACGGTTCGAGTGTTGTTAGCCATTGTAATGAGTTAAGGGTGGTCGTTGGCGCAAATGGACGCGAACAATGCGCTTCTTTATGGTGAGCTCGATCATGTGATCTATATGAATCAACCAAGTGGGTTTGAAAGTGATGAACATCCGGAGTATGTGTGCAAGCTACATAAAGCTGTATATGGGTTAAAACAATCACCCAGAGCTTGGTTCGGTAAAATTGTTGTATTTTTGGAGTTTTAAATGGTTTTAAACAAATCCCATGCAGATTCAAGTCTCTTTGTCAAGAAATTAGGTGCACAAGTTGTAGTGGTTTTGGTCTATGTGGATGACCTCATTATTACCGGCGATGTGCAAGAAGAAATCACACAACTGAAAGCTAATCTGTGTGTGAGGTTTAAGTTGAAAGACTTGGGCAGGTTGGTGCGTTTTCAGGGATCGGAGCTACACTACAGTGAAGAAGGAGTACTGTGGCATCAGAAAAAAATATGCAACTGATTTGCTGCATAAGTTCAGGATGTTTTCTTGTAAAGCTGTTGCAACACCAATGGACTCAAGCATCAGATTATATGCTACTGTTGGGAGACAACTTGAAGATCCATCCGAGTACAGGAAGCTGGTTGTGTCACACCCCAACCGATGGTGGAAACATCGGGGCGCGGCACTGAGCGAAACAGATTGTCCAAGAGAAATCCATAACAACAAAAATTACCGGATATTTAACATTATGTCCCATACCATAATATATCAAATCAAAGCAGTTATTACAGACATTGTTTTCTCAAAGACAGATAAAATGTTCTGACAACTCAGATTTTATTAGTTTGTTTCTAGACTCTCCTAAGCTCGATTCCACATAGCAAGCATGCCACAGCATCCTAGACACCTGTCACATACATTAAAGAAAAAGTCAATATACATAGTGTAAAGGTGAGCATATAAGTTTAATATTATAATAGCAGCGAAAGCGATTCACGCATAACCAGCATGTAACATGTATAATGTGAAGCAGGTAGGTTATCGACAATGAAATATGCACAGACACGACTGCGAGTTGTAGAATGCGCAACACATATCACCATTGTGACACGTGAAGAAAATCCCTTAACAACCCCTGTCCACGACAAGTGATGAGTCCAAACTATAATATCATCGTTGCTAAGGTGTCAGGCAACAATCACTGTGTAAACATAACATACTAGCATTCATCGAATTACACGTATAGCATGCAATGCGGTTAGTGTATAAAAGTGTTTGGGTTGCGTGTCGATTGTGATTTTGATATAAGTAACGCATGTAACACCCAAAAGTGCTTAAAGCAAAAAGGGATCGAGTATACTCACAGATTGTGTTTAGTAAATAAACACTCTCTTGGATTGAAGAGAGTGCTGGAAAGTTAGCCTGGTTACAGAACGATAACGTAAGCGATGAACAGTACGTTAAACGGTGCGAGTGGGCAGAGTGACGAAGGGTCATCCGATCGGATGACAACTCGGGCGGATGATCATCCGGTCGGATGGCCATTCGGTCGGATCGTCATTCGTTTGGGATGGATGTGTTTGTGTATGATGTGACTTTGAAGTTTTCGTTGTAGCATTTTATAAAACAAGAAGTATTTCTACCAATCAGGTATAACAACCCTCCAAAATATTCCGACACCCTGATATATTTTAAAATGTCCCTATATGTCCTAAAATAAAACCCCGTATACGAAAACAGGCCCCGAATACCTTTATTTTATTAAAAATTAATTAAAAACAAATTTTATTAGTCTGTTGCGGGCCGCGTAAGACCCCTCCTTGGTCTACGCGGGGCGCGAGAGAAGGGACATGAGGCGCAGCCCGGTGCTACCACGTGTCGTATAAGTGTTGAAGCTAGATCGATGACTGGGCCAGGCTAGGGCCTACCCAGCCTACCTCGCGGGCCGTGTAGCCTTTGACTACATCCTTCGCGTGTCGCGAGAGACCTGAAATCAGGCCCTATAAATAGAAGGCATCAGCCTTCAGTCCCAGTCGCTCACACTTTCTTTTCTCTCTCGAAAATTTACATAGTTAAAGCTATTCTCGGGCATAATACCCCATAATTAACGAAGTTCTACCCCGTTGTAAGTATCATAACCCCGGTTACGTATTAGATACGCTGCCCGATTGATCTAGGGTTCCGTAACAGCTGTCGAGGTTCTGCCCGACGTAGTCGTTGGAATGCCGTCTCGGGGAGGGTATTACTAATGTAAATATTGGGTTATTATACTAACATGTGTGCATTGTGTATTTAATAGATAATCACCAGGAAATCCTTAAGGAAAATCCTAAGACAGCAATGTGAGTAATCTCCTTTTTTACAAATTGTTTTTACATAACCTCACTTAATTAATACTATATTAAACAGTGATTGAGTATTTGTATTCTACAATTATCATCGGTATGTTGGGGTTTTGTATACAAAATTTGTTACTACCTTGCGAGGAGTAACATGACCACAAGTCGGTTTGACAGTACCGTGGGTAGTAATTAAAGTAGATGGAAACAAATGTAATTGCGCGACCGCCCTCAATACTGTACAATGGTTTTACTTAACTTGATTAAACTAGGATTCACTCACCAGTATTTCCCACTGACAAAATGTTTTTAAACGAGTTTCAGGTAACAAAATGTGAAAGCCAAATAGAAGCTAGCTGGACAGCACTAAAGGCTTGGAAAAGTGGCTATAAAGTTACCTAAAATAAAGAGATATTTTATTTAAAATAATATAGGGTTTAACCCTATAAAAATGTGTGTACTTGAAACTTGGGATTTTCCCATGTGTTAAATATATTAAAAGCGTGGTATTTTACTCTGATAAAATATTTCCTAACTACGATCCTGGTGTGATTCCGCTGCCAAAATGATAAAAACCTGGATACCACCGAAACTAGTCACGACCGCCCTTTCCCGGGTTGTTAGGGAACGGAGGTTGTGACATCAGGTCATCCGGCCGGATGGTCATTCGGACGGATGGTCATCCGTTCGGATGGCGATTCGTTTGAAACTAACTCCTTTGAAATTTTGTGAAAAGTTTAAGTGTTGGAAGATATCACAAGCACTGAACGTCACAAGTCATCAGATCGGATTATCGTCAATCGGATGGCAATCCGATCGGACGACAGTCCGTTCAGCAACCTGTTCATTCTGAAACTTGTAAAAATTTGTTAAGTTTGGGAAGTTTTGCGATTGTACCGAGACGGTATGACATCGTGTCAAACAACGGAACCCCCATCAAGTCCAAGTCATCCGATCGGATAGGAATCACCCCGTCCGATCAGTTAACTGTTCTTTGACGGTTATTCATGTTCAACCCGTGAATCGGTCGTCTCTTTGATAGAAATCCGTTCTTGGACCGACACTTAACATGAGAATGAGTAAAAGGCCTGAACAAGCTCAAATTCTATCGGTTTTATGTGAAAAGTTGAAATTAGTGAAGAAAAGTTTGAAACACTTTGATTATGTTTAGATTTAGATGAAATCAGTGTTTAAACATTATAGAAATCATTTGGATCTGAGTTGTTCTTGGTGGAATGAGGTCACACTTTGATGTTCATGAGAACTCATGATGACATCACCCTAGAACAGCCCAAATCAGTCGATTTCATGGTGAAAAGTTAAGATTTGATGGTGAAAATGAAGAAGAAGTGTGTGTAGATCAAAGAAGTACAAGATGTGGGTGGAAAACTTACACGAATTGCGAGGAATCGAAAGGAAATAGGGCTGGAACGTGCTGGTCGAACGAGAGCTGTCACATCACATGAACAGTGATGTGACAGGTTCTATTTATAGGCAAGGGAGGAGAAGAGGCGGTGTGCAGCAATGGATCGGAGGGCGGTTCAATCGGATGACCATCCGATCGGATGGTCATCCGGACGGATGACCATTCGATCGAATGGTCATTCGATCGGATGGGTTTTGTGAGTTGGTTTTCGACGTTTCCTTTCGTGCGTTAAGCGTTACGATGCGTTGCGAGTAAGCGATGCGATAGTATTACCCATTAGTTACACGAATAACCCAACTACTAACTAACATAAAAGTAATCCTTGAATCTCGAATTCGCGATGAGATTGCGTTGCGATAGAGTTGCGATTGCGTTTGCGATTTTCATTCCAAAACAAACATAAACATGCACAAGTAAAACATAATAGCACACACACGTAAAACAATATCCATAACCTGTAATTGAGTTGCGATGCGATTAGAGATTAAACTGTGATTTATAGCATATACTTCACACAACACAACTAAAGTAGTATAAAATTAAAGTATCGCTTAACGAGTCGAGAAGTGCAAGTAATATTTAAGCAAGGAATGACATATCGAATTAGCAATCTTTTCTTCCTTTAACTTATACTTTGACTTCAAAAGTCGGGTTGATACAGCCTCCCCTACTTTAGGAAATTTCGTCCCGAAATTTAAGATGCAGGCGTAACAAACAATTGTGGATACTTTGGCTTCATGTCTCTATCGAGTTCCCAGGTGAACTTGGCGCCGCGTTTGCCTTCCCAGCGAACCTTTACAATGGGAATGCGGGAGCGTCAGAGCTTCTTGGTCTCTCGGTCCTTGATCTCGACTGGTTTCTCCACGAAATGTAATGTTTCGTCCACTTGTAGATCCTCAAGAGGCGGAAACATCGGTGCGCGTGACGTGATGTCGTGGTCACAATCAAATTTAATCCAATTACTTCTAATAGCTAGCGGTAAGTGGGTATCGAACACAGGGAGTTTGTGGAAAATGTGTTATTTAAAGGTTTGTCTAGGTTAACTAAAATTAAACTAAATGCAATGAAAATAAAATTCAAGAGTTGTTTTGATTGATTTGATTTTTAAAACTAAGATTACTATTCTAATTGAAAAATGAAAGTGTTGGTTTGTAAAAAATTTAGAGACAAATGATCATCTTTAGTTTCTGGTTTGCTTCAACGTTTGTGCTATCATTCACTAGAAAGAACTACATAGACATAGTTTATGTGTGATTACTTGTAGTGATGAAAGGGAACGAAGTACTCAGATTCCTAGAACGTGAGGTTGTTACCCGATGACCAATTAACCCTTACCCAATCCTAATTCTACCCATGATATCTCGATTGCCAACGGCACCAAGAACGTATGGTTTCAAACTAGAATAACATAAGAATCAACAATTTACAACCAAATAATCACACACCATAATAAACAAAACATAGATAAAGTTTACCATTCTAGAAATACGAAATCAAAGCACAACCGTCTCAAACAAACCTTCAACTAAAGATGACCACCATAAGTTTAGCCGCACATGGCTTGGACAATCATCATAACAAAAGTCTCAATGTTCATCACAATAAAAAACATAAAAACAATGATTCAAGATGTCTTCTAGCTCCCAAGAACAAGCAAAATCGTCTCCAAAATGATGTGTAACCGAATGGGATTGATTGGACATGAAAAGACACCATAAATCCGCATTAAAAGGTGGAAGTTACACATTTACGCAGGTCAGCGCCGTAAGCTACGGTGGCCACCGTAGCGTACGGTGGCTTGGAATGGCTTACGGTGGCTTTAAACTGTCATACGGTGACAAAAAGTGCCAGTCGGCGCCGTAAGCTACGGCCCTTGCCGTAGCCTACGGCCCTTGCCGTAGCCTACGGCAGGCTTCAACATGAAAACTTGTTTTCAGCATAACTTTTTCATTTCAACTCCGTTTTTTCACCGTTTTCGCCTACGTTCTCGTAATTTCGTCCTCTATCATGCTATCCTCTTAATTATTCAATTCAAAAAATTTATTTTTTATTGATGCTCCAAATTCCTTCCCTTTTAAGCTCCATTTGCACCTGCACGTCCAAACAACTAGTAGTTACCAAGTTCAAACAATTAAACGTGTAAAGCATGGGATTTTAATCTTTTTAAGGCACTTAAGGGTTGTCCTACGGACCACCCGTCACATCCCCACACTTACCCGTTGCTTGTCCCAAGCAACCTATTCAAAAACCATTTCAAAACCACAAGCGATCAACATGCAAATCAAGCTAAAATGTATCGTCCTTTTACTAACTTTTTATCACACCACAAGACACACCCCTCACAACAACTCTCGGTGACAAGAAATATTAGCACATTATGCTAAAACACTCAATGCACGTGTGTGATTGTGCGACAATAAGCTTATATAAAAATCAAATCTCCTCCTATCAAATATTTAGCATGCTTATGAATCAAAAGGACATTCGGGTTGTAACGGGGCTATGTGTAAAGGTAGGAAATAGTGGGAATGTGAAAGTAGCTTATTGATTCGACCCGGTTTTTATTTCTACTACTAAACAAAGCAAACATCAACTATATACACAACTTCATCAACATTTTCAACTACTATTGCAACTAAATCCTTCTTTTTGTATTTTTCTCATATTTTTTTCTCTTTTTTTTTCTTTCTTCTTTTTTGTTTTTGTTTTTTTTAAGCATAGAACTCAACAATATATACAAGAACATCAACAATCACAAACTAAATTCCTAAACCGGGTCGTCTCAATAGGTAAAGTTTTTTGTAAGAAGTAGGTTTGGGTCACAACCGAATGGTATAAGGCTCAAACATGACTTTCTAAAGACCAAACCCCCACCCCTCACAATACCAAGCTCATATATGTAAAGTATGAGGTCCAACCCACCAATCCCGCACTCTCACACGTCTAGACGAGGCTACCTACAAGTACCCTATCATTTTCAAAAACATGCTAACTCTAGGATTTAACAAGAATTCGTACACAAGTTCTATAAACACAATACACACACCGCCACTCAAAACAAAGGAATATCTATAATAATCATATGTGGCTCAAATTCTCACCAAGAAAATACTAGAAATGGGTGTCAGTGTGTCAAGTGGAACAATATCAAGTTTTCAAATTTTGACAATTTTCGCTTGGTTGCACAAAAATTTTAAAATTCTAAAAAATTTCCCCCATCCCCACACTTGGGATACATTGTCCCAATGTATGGTTTTGAGGGAGAGATCGCTTTTTTAACCAACAACATTAGCTTTCGCTAATACTCTCAAATCCCAAATTTCTTTTTTTTTAAACAAAAGCAAATAAACTAACTACCAATATTTCAAAGCTAAAGAACATATCAAGACTAAGGAAAGAGTACATGACCTTGAAGGGGTATGGTCCCAGATCTCGCGTCAACACAACCGCGAGTGACCATTACCCTTATCAAAAACCCCCACCAGCAAGAACTTACCTGTGTCCGTGCGGGCACGCGCGAACACAGCGGTCCAATCTGTCCAGTGATGAAAACTTACCTTAAGTACGAAAACGAATGCTACGCATAGCGATGCGGCCTGGCACCGCATCCTATGAACATTTTCGTCACGACAAGGGATCTGGACAACAGTAACAGTCACTAAACGGCGATGCGGCACGGCACCGCATTCCGCATACATCTTGGCCAGAATAAGAACGCGGGAACAACATCAGTTACCGCAAGCAGCGATGCGGCCTAGCACCGCATCCTGCCTAGAAGGCAAGTGGGACTGACACTCAGTGCAAGTGGCACTGAGAATAGTCGCCTACTAGCCCACATGTGTGCAACAGTCTGACACAACAGCAGGACGTGGCATCACCACCGTAACTGGCAGGTCTGACACACCTACAAAAGACTGTGCGATGTCAGACTAGCTACTCAACTACTCTCCTTCACTCCTCGGCTATAAATACCCATCCCAAACCAGGTTTGAGGTATCACTACTCAACTCTCTCACTACTACTACTATCACACTTTGCTTCCCAAGCAAACTACTGATTCTCACGCCGGAGAGTGGTAACAAGGAGCACCCCCCACCCCATCATCCTTGTTGCGAGTCACGGCTTGTTTCCTTGTGCAGGGAACCAACCAGCGGACGATCCAGCCAGCGATCCTCGGAAAGAAGGGATTAACCCTACTTGACGAGATCAGTGAGTTAACCCCACCCGGTTAACCATTGTTTCATCATTGGCGCCCACCGCTGCTCTTAGCACTTTTTTCAACCATCCCTTTCTCTCCAAAGATTATGTCTGATCGTCTAAACAACACTACCAGGGATAACCTAAACCCCGCAAACCAAGGGCCTACGGGGACCATTCCCATAGCCCCAAATGTTGAACATATTGGCACATCAACGCAAGGGGGCGCATCCCTTACTTTCAGATAGGATTTATCACAGTACGCATCTGTGATACCTCCAGGCACGAACCTTCATACTTGGTACGACCAGCACCAAGCTCTGCTGGCCGCAACATACAACAGAGCTTGCGCAGAAGCGCAAGTATCTGCGGGGCCTAACCCCGCACCGCATACCCCTGCGGGTCGTATTTTACAATACGACGGTAGGGCCCTAACACATCCGCCCACCAGAAGCAGGCAGGAGGACCGCGGTTCCTTTTGCGGCGATGTCCGCACACTTGATGAGGACGATTCCTCGTACGGGTCCCACCGCAGGGGCCATATACATAGCCGCCTAGGCCCACATGGCGAAACTAGGCGACAGTCTACAGCCCACCATGGCCCCGGCATCCATAGCCGACTGGGACCTCAGTCCCACCATGAAGGGGGCGCATCCCTTACTTTCAGATAGGATTTATCACAGTACGCTTCTGTGATACCTCCAGGCACGAACCTTCATACTTGGTACGACCAGCACCAAGCTCTGCTGGCCGCAACATACAACAGAGCTTGCGCAGAAGCGCAAGTATCTGCGGGGCCTAACCCCGCACCGCATACCCCTGCGGGTCGTATTTTACAATACGACGGTAGGGCCCTAACACATCCGCCCACCAGAAGCAGGCAGGAGGACCGCGGTTCCTTTTGCGGCGATGTCCGCACACTTGATGAGGACGATTCCTCGTACGGGTCCCACCGCAGGGGACATATACATAGCCGCCTAGGCCCACATGGCGAAACTAGGCGACAGTCTACAGCCCACCATGGCCCCGGCATCCATAGCCGACTGGGACCTCAGTCCCACCATGAAGGGCAGGGCCGTATCGATCCAGACGACGGTACATATGGCGGGGAGTCTCATGCTACCAGCAGCAGACCGGGAGGACGCAATTATGTTCCTCCCACTCAAACCCGCACCACATACCTCCGCGCTGCAAAGCGCCACCAGAGCCAACCCTACAGGCCGAAATCTGCGGCCGAAAACTCCAAGTTCATCCCGGAGATTGCCAACGCCGATGTTACAACCACCAAATTCCCATTAAACATTGGGAAATACAACGGTTTGGCGGACCCGGATGATCACATGAACATCTTCATAGGCGCCGGGTGCAACGGCAGGTGGGATGAACCCACGTGGTGTCAATTTTTCCCGCAGACCCTAACAGGTCTGGCCAGGGCTTGGTTCGATTCTTTGCCTGTGGGGTCACTGACCTCATTTGAGGACTTGCAAGCCAAGTTCCTCGCGCATTTTTGCCAGCAGCGACGTCATGAACGTGATTCTATGGACGTCATGAACATCTGGCGCAGAGACAACGAATTGCATGAAGCGTTCGTTGTCCGTTACAATAAAGAGTGCCTGGAGATAGGCGATGTTGCAGACCAAATGGCACGTAACCATTTCATTGTCGCTGTTAAGGACGAACAAATGGTTATGACTATCTCCGGCAAGGAAGGCATGCCTAAGAAATGGGAAGATGTCATGGCCGCGATCAAGACATACGCCCAGACTCAACGGTCCCTCAAACCGCACGTATCAAAGGCACTGCCCCAAACAGAAGGCCAGTCCTCCCACCAAGAACACAAGCGCAACAACAAGCACAACCGAGACACATGGAATCGTGGCAGCGATCTCAAACCATACGTCCCGCGGAACAACCAGCCCGACGCAAGGGCTACAATCAACGCCCAGCGTGAAAACCGGGCCTCAAAGAAGGAGTCTCGGGACCGTAGCTGGACCGAAATCAACCAGTCGCCAAGCGACGTCCTCCTTACGGACACGCAATTCCTGCGACCGGCCCAACCGATGAAGTCCAAGAAGAACCAGGATCCCGCACTCTATTGCGAGTATCACAAGGACTCGGGCCACACAACAAACAACTGCATCAGTCTCCGACTGGAGATTGAGCGAGCCCTAAAAGAGGGGAAATTGCAACACCTGTTTCCAGGGGCGCAAAAACCTACCAAGCGCATCACTCCCCACAACGAGGGCACTTCCACGGGAAAAAGGACCATGTACGTGGCCTCTACCCACATGATCAATGGAGGACGAGGAAGGTCGCGGAAGGCGGCAAGAAGACCGGACAATGACTGGAAAGACGAGCAAGTCGTCTTTCCAAAAGTCCGAGGCGGACCGCGCGACAGGCGCGCCGTGGTTATCACAGGATACCTGGCTCACTACTGCACCGAGCGATTATTCATCGACCCGGGCAGTACATCCGATATTATATACGAGCAGTGCTTCAACCAATTTGATCAAGAAGACAAGGATCGGTTGTAGCCAGTGGACTACCCGTTGGCCGGGTTTGCGGGGGAAACCGTATTCCCCCTGGGCTAGATTACTTTTCCTGTGCGCCTCACCAACGTAAGGCACACAAGAACGGAGGAGGTAAACTTCATGGTTTAACCTCACACCTCCAAATACGACGTACTTCTCGGGAGGGAGTCCCAGGGCGACTTCAACATGATCACATCCGTCCCCCACTCTCCCATCGGTTTCCCAACCGAGACGGGGATCGCGATAATATACGCCCGAAGAGAAGTTATGTCTACGGACGAGCTGCGTCCGGCCAAGGTAGCAAGGCCTACCCCCAACTCTCAACCAGAAAAAATGGGTTCTTAACGCAAGACACCCAGAGCAAATAGTTACGCTGGGCCACGCCTTGTCCCTTACTATCAAAGCGCACCTGAAGCAGCTCCTCTTCCGGAACCAGGATATTTTTGCGTGGATACCCGCAGATATGACAGGGGTACCACGTGAAATCGCGCAGCATTTCTTGAATACCATGCCAGGTATCAAGCCGGTGATCCAAGGCCAACGCCACCTTGGATCAGCAAAGAACCAGGCGATGCATGAGCAGGTCCAAGAGCTGCTCTGCGCAGGTATCCTGCGGGAAGTCAAATACCAGACTTGGTTGTCAAACCAAGTCATGGTAGAAGAACCATCCGGGGGCTGGCGCATGTGCATCGATTATAAAGATCTCAACAAAGCCTGCCCCAAGGATTGTTACGCACTTCCGGAGATCGACGAAAAGGTCGGTAACCTCGCACCATTTTGATGGAGGTGTTTCCTCGATTGTTACAAAGGCTACCACTAGGTGCAGATGGTAATCGAAGACGAAGATAAAACGGCATTCCGCACTCCTACCGGGAACTACATGCTCAACGACAGTGAAAGAACATTCCAAACTCTGCGAAGCGTCAACATGAAGCTCAACCCATGGAAATGCTCGTTTGGAATGGAAGAAGGCAAGTTCCTTGGATTCATCGTAACTAAAGATGGATTCAAGGTGAACCCGGAAAAAGTTCAGGCGATCGAACGCATGCCATCGCCTTCTACGATGAAAGAAATGCAACGACTAGCCGGCAGGCTAGCCGCACTGAATAGATTCTTGGCCAACCATGCAGCTAAATCTTACCCTTTCATCAAAACCCTGCGGAGCTGCCTAAAAAAGGAACAATTCCAATGGACCGCAGAAGCCGAGAAAGCGTTCCGGGATATGAAAGAGTGTTTGATCCAACTCCCAACTCTAACCGCACCACGCAAAGATGAACCACTTATCTTGTACTTATCTGCCGTGGACAATGCGGTAGGCGCAGTACTCATAGTGGAGCGAGAAGGAGTTCAAACACCTATCTACTATATCAGCAAAATGCTCAATGACCCAGAGACGAGATACTCCATCATGGAGAAGTTGGTACTAGCACTAGTGCACGCATCGAGACGATTACGACGTTACTTTGCAAACCATGTCATCACGGTGTTAACCAACTACAGGATCAGCCCGATCCTATCCAAACCCGACATCTCTGGGAGGTTAGCAAAATGGGCAATTGAGTTGGGCGCACTTTCACTGAACTATAAGCCGCGCCCCGCAATCAAAGGCCAGGTCTTGGCTGATTTCGTTGCTGAAGTACCAGCAAATTGCATTCAAGAATGCGAAGAAGAGCAAAATCCTGCATCACCACCATCCTCCGCAGAAATCTGGGCACTATATACCGATGGTGCAAGTCTGCAACTCGTCAGCCCCGATGGCCAAGAGCTTACCTATGCAATCCGCCTCGATTTCAAAAGCACAAATAACGAGGCAGAATACGAGGCTCTACTGGCAGGGTTGCGTCTGGCAGTCAAACTCGGCGTCCAACATTTGGAAGCACACGTCGACTCACTATTGGTTGCAGGCCAGATACGCGACGACTATATTGCAAAGGGGGATATCATGATCCTCTACCTCGAACAAGCCTTGCAACTGAAATCAAAGTTCACTTCCTTCAATGTCCGCCATATTAACAGGAGTGATAACAAACCCGCGGATGCACTATCAAAACTTGCATCCACCAGTTTCCAACACCTGGCAAAAGAGGTACGCATCGAGATCCTGCAAAATCCCTCAGTACCCCTACGACAAGTCAATCTCATCCAGTACGGTACAACACCCTGGATGACACCAATAATTGCATACTTGCAATCAGGTGTTACTCCCGAAAGCAAGGCAGAGGCACGTAAGTTGCAATACAAAACGTGTCATTACCAAATGGGAGACGGCATTGATGTGTGTAAAATGCAACATATAAATTACATCAAATGAGGCATAAAACTAACCCTTTTTAAGTACTAATATTGGAAAAAGAGTGTTTTTGTCTTCCTTTTGTATTTTCAGGATTAAATGAGCTCAAAAACGCAAAAGAAGCAAAAAGACAGCTAAATCCAACATAAATACAAGAAAAGGAATATTAGTGGACTGCCCGACCCCTCAACGGCACCTTCCAAAGCAAAGTAGAGAAATCAGAAGACTGAACACGCCCCGTGCTCAGCCAGCACGGGGCCGTGCCCAAGAAGCAGCAGAAAAGACAAACCTATAGAAGCTTCTATTGCCCACCACGGGCCGCGCTCAGCGGACACGGGGGCGTGTCGAAAGTACAGCAGGCGCATTTATTGTAATTGCGAATTACAATTAATGAGGAAAGAGATTGTCAGACGGACACGGGGCCGTGCCCAGCGGACACGGGGCCGTGCCCAGCTCTCTGTTCAGCCTATAAATAGGAGTGCTTGGATTCATTTCATCTCATCCCTTGGCACACCACCTCTCTCACACTTCATCCACCACCCACCACCATCACAACACCATCATCCACCACCATCATCCATTGTCCATCGTAGAGTGTGTGAGTCGTCTCGGGATCCAAGATTGATCGTAAGAGTTCTTGACAATCAAGGCCATGTTTGCCTAAGTCTCTTACATCACTTGGTGAAGACAAAGTGTCTAGTATAATACTTTTTATTTCTAATCTTTTGCACTTTTTATTTGGTTTTGTATTAATGACTTTAATAACTAGTTACTTATGTTGAAGGTGATCTTTCCTTATCGTTTGTCCGTGGTGTCTTGGCATTATTTTACTGTCTATATAAAATAAAGGATTTTCACCATTCATATCTCCACGGTCTATATGGAGATATGTTGGCTACCTGGTCGGGGGTTAAGGGAACGGTTTGGTAAAGGTCTTGCCATTGTTCAGCGTTTAGAGGTCCTGCAATGGACCTGGGTCAAATTTAGTAGGACCTCCTTCAATACTTCACGGTATTGGATGGCGGGGGTCCAAACTCTTTGATCCCCTCATAAGTTAACTACTATTAATACTATAACCCGGCTATTTAGGACTGTATCCCTGCTGACTCAGACTACTTAGCCGAGGGTAACGTCACCGCCAAAAGCGGGGCCTACCACAATACTGCATTAATAACTTAATTCATTATCTTCCAATAATCCACCCTTTTAGGATTGTATCCCTGCTGACTCAAACTACTGGGGTGAGGGTAACGTCACCTTCAAAAGAGGGGCCTACTACAATAACTAAGATAATCTCTTAATTATGTGCAAAAGTGCGGAAATAATCAAAGGTTATACTAGATACGAGTCGGAACCAAGTGATTCATCTTGTCTATCTGTTTTTTCTTTTATTTTTATTTTCAGCATTTTAGTTAGTTTTTAATTTTCTTAGTTTAAAACATTTTTCTAAAACCTTTTATTTTGGTTAGACGTTGAGGATAAACCGGTACTAAAAGCTCTTGTGTCCTTGGACGACCTCGGTATCTTACCAACGCTATACTACACTCAACGATGGGTGCACTTGCCCATATGTGTGTTTAGTGTTAGTGAAATATCGTGTTTTATAAATTTAAAACTTGGCTAAAATAAGTGTTAAAAAGGGCTTAAAATATACACCTAAAATAAGTAACACTTCACACGCATCAAGTTTTTGGCGCCGTTGCCGGGGACACAAGGATTTTAAGAAAGTTAGGAATCAACGGCCTAATCATTTTTTTTATTTTTTATTTTTTTTAGGATTTTTTCTTAGTTTTTCAGCTTCTGCAGAGCTCAGCACGGGCCGTGCCCGCTGAACACGCCCCCGTGCTCAATCATTGGAACTGGCAATCCTGTTTTACATCAGACAGTAAGCTGAACACGGGGCCGTGCCCACTCAACACGCCCCCGTGCCCAAGTTTCAGTTACTGAAAACAGAACCGTTAGATCCCGGCGGTTGGTAATTTCTGACATAAACATGAGTGATAGTAATTATTTTTACTTTCGGCACTCTTATGGTACGTGGTGTCAATTATGTGGTGGCGAACATGAAGAAGTAAAATGCTACTTCCTAAATTATAGGCCCCACTACATGGACCCACCAACTTCTCACAACCTTAAGAGGGGCGAAAGTAAAAATAAGCACTATTTCTCCCTCGAATGCGTCCAGCCAGATATTCTAGGAGAAATGCTCCTTGACGAGTTATTTCAACTAGAAGAGCTAATTCTGAAATGGTTAGAAGAGCTTGGGAAGGATGTTATTAATCCACCCCAAGACGATAACCATGAAGAAATGTTGGAACCGCATTCCGACAACCTCGTTGCTCCCGAAAATACCTTCGTACCTAGCAAAGACTTGGACGATAGTCGTCCCTGTGTCGATTGTGCCGTGAAGGACTCTCCATCGACTTCGTTCGGTGCATACATAGACCTGAGCGATTCGGCATACACCTTCTTTAACAAGAGCCCGGGAAAGGGTTGGACTTGTCCACCTAGAATGAAAATAGGAATTACCCTTACCGACAACCTCTTGCGTTCTCGCCTTAGTCTAGGACAATTAAGGTATCTTAGGCACTTTGGGGTTGTTCCAACCAGTAAGGAACCACCCGATTTCGACGAAATCCTTAGAAGAAGCAAAACTCCATAAAACAGCCTCCAGACACGGGGCCGTGTCCAGGTCAACACGCCCCCGTGCTCATCAAAGAGATTCTCTGCTGATTTGGTCATAATACGGACAAAATGTGTCAGGAATTCCTCTGCACACGGGGCCGTGTCCAGTCAACACGGGGCCGTGTCCAGTGCACTGTCGTTTTCTTTAAATGCAGCCTGAATCCTGCTCATTTTTTACCACTTCAAAAGACAGAGATTCCTGGGGTTTTCACTCATACCATCCTAGGTAAGTGCTAAAAGAAGGTTCCCAAAGACCCTCTTGTCCCTTCCACTTTTACTCATTTCCTCCTCTTTAAAAATTTTTCAAAAAAATTTCCTCCATGGAAGCTTGGAAATCTCTTGATTCCAACCCTCTATGTGAAGTTTGTAAGATTATTTGCTAGGGATTCTTGTTTAAAGTTAGTTGTATAACTTTATTTTAAATTATCTAAGCCTAAAAACTAGCTAAAAATTATGAGAATAATTTAAAACTCCAAGACTCCCTAGCATAAAATCCTCCAGACAAATGAACACGGGGCCGTGCTCAGTGAGCACGGGGCCGTGTCCGAGGATCTATTTTGTAAAAAATTTAGCTTTCTTCGAAAAATGGCAAGCAGAACAAGCGGATCATCTTCAAGAAGTAACCGACAAGGGAGGAGATCTTCAACAGCAGAAGACTCTCTTGTAAACTATGTTTACGCTCTAAGAGAGGCTATTGACGAAATGACGGGAGTGGAGGAAGCATTGGTCGACCGTATCAACCATCTTACAGTGGGGCTGGAGGGCTGTCTCCATGAAGTAAACCTCTTGCACCAGAGGTTGAACCTTCTCGCCTCCCCGCCTTTGGTACCTATAATAACCCAAAGGGCGTGGAACATGGTACCCGAAGTTGTCATTCCAGCCGAATGGTACTCCATGCACCAAGAACCTCCGCGAAGAGTGTTGCAAGGATTCCCGGTGAATGTTCCCCCTCAACCACCAGCTGCGGAGGAAAATGAAGCCGCATTCTTCCTTCCTAGGGAAATCGAAGAATGGCTTTAAATAACATTTAGGGAAGAAATCATTCGGCTAAAAGTCCTACTATATCGGGAAACTATTCTCGAAATTTTCCTAAAATAAGTAGAACTTCTTATGATAACCTCGTGCACCTGCTGACCTATTTAGTTAAGTTTTTCTTAATTTAGGACTATGTAAGTTCTCTCTATGATGAAATGAAATGATGGTTTTAAGATGGTTTGTAATGAATAAAACACACTCATGGTGGTAAAGGATGAAAAGGGGAACGAGAAAAATGAACCCATGCACAAGAACAAGGCAACCCGACAATTCCCACCATTTCAGAAGGTTCAACACGGGCCGTGCCCAACCAACATGGCCCCGTGCTGAGCACCCTGCAAAAAGCGCCCAGTTCAGGTAACTGGACACGGGCCGTGTTCACCGAACACGCCCCCGTGTCCAGGCTTCTGTTTCTTTTGTTTTAATTATGTTACTGGCACTTGAACACGGGGCCGTGCCCGGACAACACGGGGCCGTGTTCAGTGCCCAGTAACACAAATTTTTGCTTTTTAAACACTATTTTACACATCTAATCAACCTAAAAATTTATTTTTGGGACACATTGAGGACAATGTGTAATTTAAGTGTGGGGGGGATGCTAAAACCTTGAATTTTGCAAGTCCTAAATACAAGCCTTACACAAAACTCCATTGGAACCGCTAATCACCCCAAATTTTTTTCAAAAATTTCATTTTTTTTACTTGTCTAGGTTTAACTCGGAAAATTCAAGTTCTCAAAAAGGTTATATTTTTACAAATTTACAACCGATAGCGTAGTGATAAAAAGAACCAACATAAGAAAATTATGAAAAGGCATAGCAAACTTATTTAAAATTTGATTATATATACTTGATCACATAAAAACCCATTCCCACAAAAGTGAGTTTTGAGCCTTTATTGAGCACACAATTACATATCATTTGACTAAATGCTCATTTTTCATTTCTTGTGTGAATAGCCGCTTGGTTCTTACGACTCTAGAACTTGCCATGACAATACATTCCCGGTCCTTATCAACTTAAACCCGAGTAAGTAAATGATGGAGGCATTAGGACTAACCCTTTTTATTTCTACACCATTTTTTTTCTTTTTCTTTTACCACCTACCCAAAAATCCCCCTAGTTAGCCCCTTTGAGCCTAAACCTTTTTGTTTCATCACCCAAACAAGAACCCTTTTACCCACCAAAACCTTTTTTCATTTTTAACCCTTTATTTTAGTAACAAGTTCGGTTCTTCGTAAAAAAAAAATATATATGTGTGATAGTGATGAAGCAAAAAGAAAATAAACAAACAAGTTAATCAAAAATAACTTAGTTTGAATAAAAGCTTCATCAAAATAAAAAGTTGCAAAAATACGAAAACCGACACTTGTTACGCTTTTAGCCCTTTTTCTACTAACCACTAACCCAACCACCTACCTTTAACCCTAGCCTAACCCTTAACCCACAAAGTCCTCTTGATATCTACAAAGGTATAAAAGTTAAAAAGGAGGAGGATTGATTTCTTGGCAAGCCTATGGTAGGAATAAGTTCCATGCCGCTCTCGAGTGATTCACTAAAAATGCACCTTCGGCCGAGTGTGAGTGATTTCCCCATGAGGTATGTGAACTTGTATATAAATAGAATTTTAAAAAGGCATGTTATGCCCAAATAAGTAATTTCTTTTATGAAAAGTTCTAAATAAATCATTACGAATAGGAGTGTAAATAAATAAAAATAAAACCCAAAAAGATCTTGGAAATCCCGACACTCTACGACAAGCTCAAAACCTTCTCTTCTACCTATTCCATTTGGGAGTGTAAGCCACATATTAAAGAGTTTTGCTTGAGGACAAGCAAAAGTTCAAGTGTGGGGGTATTTGATGTGTGTAAAATGCAACATATAAATTACATCAAATGAGGCATAAAACTAACCCTTTTTAAGTACTAATATTGGAAAAAGAGTGTTTTTGTCTTCCTTTTGTATTTTCAGGATTAAATGAGCTCAAAAAACGCAAAAGAAGCAAAAAGACAGCTAAATCCAACATAAATACAAGAAAAGGAATATTAGTGGACTGCCCGACCCCTCAACGGCACCTTCCAAAGCAAAGTAGAGAAATCAGAAGACTGAACACGCCCCGTGCTCAGCCAGCACGGGGCCGTGCCCAAGAAGCAGCAGAAAAGACAAACCTATAGAAGCTTCTATTGCCCACCACGGGCCGCGCTCAGCGGACACGGGGGCGTGTCGAAAGTACAGCAGGCGCATTTATTGTAATTGCGAATTACAATTAATGAGGAAAGAGATTGTCAGACGGACACGGGGCCGTGCCCAGCGGACACGGGGCCGTGCCCAGCTCTCTGTTCAGCCTATAAATAGGAGTGCTTGGATTCATTTCATCTCATCCCTTGGCACACCACCTCTCTCACACTTCATCCACCACCCACCACCATCACAACACCATCATCCACCACCATCATCCATTGTCCATCGTAGAGTGTGTGAGTCGTCTCGGGATCCAAGATTGATCGTAAGAGTTCTTGACAATCAAGGCCATGTTTGCCTAAGTCTCTTACATCACTTGGTGAAGACAAAGTGTCTAGTATAATACTTTTTATTTCTAATCTTTTGCACTTTTTATTTGGTTTTGTATTAATGACTTTAATAACTAGTTACTTATGTTGAAGGTGATCTTTCCTTATCGTTTGTCCGTGGTGTCTTGGCATTATTTTACTGTCTATATAAAATAAAGGATTTTCACCATTCATATCTCCACGGTCTATATGGAGATATGTTGGCTACCTGGTCGGGGGTTAAGGGAACGGTTTGGTAAAGGTCTTGCCATTGTTCAGCGTTTAGAGGTCCTGCAATGGACCTGGGTCAAATTTAGTAGGACCTCCTTCAATACTTCACGGTATTGGATGGCGGGGGTCCAAACTCTTTGATCCCCTCATAAGTTAACTACTATTAATACTATAACCCGGCTATTTAGGACTGTATCCCTGCTGACTCAGACTACTTAGCCGAGGGTAACGTCACCGCCAAAAGCGGGGCCTACCACAATACTGCATTAATAACTTAATTCATTATCTTCCAATAATCCACCCTTTTAGGATTGTATCCCTGCTGACTCAAACTACTGGGGTGAGGGTAACGTCACCTTCAAAAGAGGGGCCTACTACAATAACTAAGATAATCTCTTAATTATGTGCAAAAGTGCGGAAATAATCAAAGGTTATACTAGATACGAGTCGGAACCAAGTGATTCATCTTGTCTATCTGTTTTTTCTTTTATTTTTATTTTCAGCATTTTAGTTAGTTTTTAATTTTCTTAGTTTAAAACATTTTTCTAAAACCTTTTATTTTGGTTAGACGTTGAGGATAAACCGGTACTAAAAGCTCTTGTGTCCTTGGACGACCTCGGTATCTTACCAACGCTATACTACACTCAACGATGGGTGCACTTGCCCATATGTGTGTTTAGTGTTAGTGAAATATCGTGTTTTATAAATTTAAAACTTGGCTAAAATAAGTGTTAAAAAGGGCTTAAAATATACACCTAAAATAAGTAACACTTCACACGCATCAGCATCTTATACCGTAAATCATACCTGGGGCCACTCCTACGATGCATCGGCCCCCAAGATGCCACATACCTTATCATAGAAATACACGAGGGAATATGTGGCATACACGCAGGCCCACGCATGGTGGTGGCCAAAATCATGAATGCCGGGTACTACTGGCCTGGCATGCACTTGGATGCGGTCAAAGTCTTGCGCAAGTGTTTCAATTGTCAGCGGCATGCTCCCAAGACTTTGCGCCCCAAGAATAACCTGATCCCCGTCACCACTGCGTGGCCATTCCAAAAATGGGCAATCGATGTGGTGGGACCATTTCCAGACGCACCAGGTGCAGTGAAGTTTATCATAGTGGCTGTTGATTACTTTACAAAATGGGTAGAGGCAAAACCGCTCGCCTCAACCACCGCTATGATAACAAGGAAGTTCGTCTGGGAACATATCATCTGCCGTTTCGGTCTACCAATGTGCATCGTTACCGACAACGGTACCAACTTCGCTGCCGATGACTTTCAAAAACGGCTACAAGAGCTTAACATTGAACACATATTCTCCTCAGTGGCGCATCCGCAAGGTAATGGCCAAGTCGAGAGTATCAATAAAAGTTTAGTCGAGGGCATCAAAGCACGGTTGGGAACAGCCAGACGCGGCTGGGTTGATGAACTCCCAAGTATCTTATGGGCCCACAGGACAAGCCCAAAGACAAGTAACGGTGAGACACCCTTCTGCCTGGTCTATGGCACTGAAGCGGTGATCCCCACGAAAGTAGGCCTCCCCTCACCTAGAATGTTGGCTATCAACAAGATAGACAACAATGAGGAACGCAGGGTTAACTTGGACCTCCTGGAAGAAAGGCGTGAAAACGCTGCCATCAACGAGGCCAAGTACAAAACCAAACTTGAAAAGTACTATAATACACGCGTCCGCATTTGTACCTTCAACCCGGGAGACTACGTCCTTCATGACAATGAAGCATCTAAAGCGGAACGCCCAGGGAAACTTGCCCCCAAGTGGGAAGGACCCTACCTCATCCAAGAGGTCCTGGGCAAAGGCGCATATAAACTGCAAACATTAGAGGGCGAAACTATCGCACGCACATGGAATGCACAACAGCTTCGACGCTGTTACATGTAAGCCATGTTTTTTATATTCACCATGTAACCTACCGAGCCGCATGCCATTTGCAAATAAATAAATAAACGATTCAATGCAATATTGTTTATTTACTTCTATTACAAATGTGTGTCCACTCTGCGGTATCTACAAAAACAGATTGGCAAAATCTTCATTCGCGATACCCACACAGAGTGGTAACCACACGCAACTATTGTAATAGGCCACCAATGGCAAAACATCAACTGTTTATCCGGCTGGATATGCAAACACGGTTTTCACAAAACCTACACAATTCCTTAACCCTAACGGGATAAAAATAGGAATTGACCAATACTCATACGACAAAGATATAAAGTATACTCAACCGCGCTTACAGCAGGTAGAGTTTCTTCATATACAAGTTCAAACATGCAAGTAATAAAAACACTTGTACAAATTGAACAAAACGGTCCTTTATATTCAAAAAGTTTCTACACCTACGCGGTGCCCAAGAAATTTACATAAGGTTCCTGACATTTACATTGAGGAAACAAAAAAGGCACGCAGGCCAGCCTGGTCTTTCTTTGTACCGCTGGAACCCGCACCATCCTTGCCATCACCAGCAGGCTTTTCCTCATCTTCCTCATCAGCATATAACACTCGCAAGCGGTCCACATAGTCCTCCGCATCTAGGCATTCCTCAAGTTCCTCAAGAGCGGCAATGGACGTGTCGTTGTACGCCGCAAGAGCGGCAGCAAGAAGCGCTTCAGTGTCCACACCATGGAACCCGGACCTTTCATCAGTATATTTGCCCTGAGCCATAATATTCATATGAGCAATGCAATGATTGTAGCCAGCTTTAAAACCAGCATCCCGAGCGCGCTGCCTAATTTCATTAACACCTGCCACATTCTCAGGTGCGTCAAGGATGGACGTAACAATCTGCAAAAAAACATAAATAGTACGGTCATCAAAGGCAAACCTTAAAAAGATAGCAAAGGCAACGGGTAGTTACATGCCCGATACCGTGCATACACATCCATTCGCGATCGTCCTTGAGCTGATCAAGTGAAGCAGCAAGGCTATCTCTAGCCTCTGCAACCTCCCTAGCCCGCGCTTCAGCATCAGCTGCAAGGGAACTCACCTCCTCAATAGTTGCCACCCGACTCCGCACTTCAGCCTTTTTTACAAGGAGAACACAAGTATACAAAGATAATCAACATACTTGCAAGATATATGCACAAATTCAAAAGCAAAAGAGACTCATACCTGGAGGCCCTTAATAGTTTTGGTTAAGTTGGTGCGGTCAGCATTTGCCCCTTCAAGAGCCTTTGCAACGCGGGCCTCCGCCTCCTTGGCCTCTTCAAGAGCCTTGGTAAGGCGAGCTTCTGCCTCCTGGGCCTCTTTGGCAACCGCATCAGCTGCGGCTTTCTCCTTAACCAAAGCAGCATTCACGGCCTTGGCGTTGGTAAGCTCCTGACGAACACGAAAGGGAGTTTCATTCTGTTTGGCCCAAGATTCTTTCCAAGTCTTGCGCTCATCAGAAAGTGTCTTGCGCTCATTAGAAAGAGATTCTTTCCAACTCTTGCGCTCATCAGAAAGCGGCTTTGCAAGGGTACGAACTTGTTTAAGCTCAGCAGTTGCAGCCCACTCTTCAGTCTGCTTACGCTTTTCAAAGGCAGCCCTATCCCTTTCAAGCTGCTCTGTACCCTCACAAGCAGCCTTAACTAACTCTTCAGCTTCAGCCCGCAAGCGAGCATTTTCCTCCTCCTTGCGCCCCAAAACCTTGTAGTTTTCCATAATGGCATTTGCCATTACGGAACTCCCCACAAGCATGGTGGAGAGTTGATTAATTTGGACCTCACTTGACAAAGAACGGGCCCGATTAACTTCAAAAGGGGTGCCCAAACCACCCAAAATCTCCCTTCACGCGGAGGGGTCAGCAATAATATCATCCCCTTGCATTACAGTCCAGGGGGGGCGGTGATAGGTCATGGCCCGGTCTTCAGTATAAGTGCGGTAATAAAACTCCAATTCAGACTCTTCAGGCTGAATAGGAGTCCCTGTAAAACCCGCACCCCCAGAAGCGGAACCAGAAGCTTTCTCATCAGCGGGAGATTTCTTCTTCTCAGTATAAGCAAACTTCAGGTTCAGATCATCAGTGTCCTGCGGGGAGATCAGATTATCATGGGAGTCTACCGTGTCATAGATCTGAGCCGCAGGCCCCTTCCCAGTATCCTCCGCCCGCGCAGAGGGCTCAGGCACCACTTTAACCCCCGCATCCGCAGCTGCGTCACGCGAGGGAGAATGAGGAGCATCAAAAAATAGAAAACCCTTCATCTTGCGGTTCTGTAAACGAAGCATAAACAATTTAAACTACAAGTACAAAGACAAAATACTTGTACAAATTATGAATCGCTTACCAGAAACAACCACAGGTTTCACAGGGTCCAGAACAGCTGCCCGTTTGGTCTGTATTTTCGGACGTTTCTTCTCACCGGCATCAACAGCCTTCTCTGCCTTTCTCTTCTTCTTCTCATCAGCATGCTTGGAACCCGCAGAGGTCCCACCTGCAACCGCACCACCACCTGGAACACCCAAACCCTCAAGGGTGTCAGATACTACCACGTAATCGGTATACTTGCGGAAACGAGAACGAAAGATACCTGCCGCGTTCAGCACCAAAGGCGGAACAACAGGAGGCTCAGGTTTTTTCTTGCCGCGACCCCGCACGAGTTTCTCCACATGCTTCTTCTCTGCATGCTTCTTAAGGGCACCTTTCAACTCAAATTTACCCAGGACCCCAAGAGTACCTGCGTGTACATCATCAAACAAGCAAGTAAGAAAGGCGAACTTTACAAAGAGAAGATTATAGAATATACCTTGGCCTTGCGGTAGGGGTGCGTTCAACGCCTCGCGATTAGGAACGCGAAAGTTGTTGACAATAATCACATTAAAACCTCTTTCACCTGCCGCAAGCGGAACTAACTCAACCTTGCCCGTGCAGGTCGGATCAAACATCCTCCACAGAGTAGCATCCGCTGATAGTACAATTGCAACTTAGTAACGATTAAGGAAAGAAGGAAACTGCACAAGAGTAAGAATACTTACCACCACTCTTTTCCCGCAACACGGGCCTTGACTTCCTATCTGGCCTAGTCAACATCATCCGCAGCACCCACAGCTGCGAGTTGTCCAACTTCTTATGCTCAACAGTTTTCAAACGTGGAAACCACTCCACCGTATCCGCACTAGGAAGATCAATATCCTCCGCAGGGATCACCTCGTTGACATTGCGGAATGTCATCCTGGCAACGATCGCGACTGCCTTAATGTAGAAGAACTTTGTCTTCCACTTAGAAATACCCTTCGAATGGGTCATCATCTTGGGGCTCCCATATCGTTGACTAAAAGAGAAAAACCCAGTATTTACAGTTAACTGGTAAAATCGCCGGAAGTTTTCAACAGAAATTTCCAGACCAAGAACACGGAAAGTGTACTCGAAATTTCTAATCCGAATAATCCCAAACGGACTCATTTGGGAGATATGGAGCTTGTAATACTCCAAAACCTCAGTAACAAAAACAGTTAATGGTAAACGAAGGTTACCATCAACGAAAGAATCGGCCCACATGGTGACATAACCAGCCGGAGCATGGGCACCGGTGTCACCCTCCTGGGGATAAACAGCCCCAAACTCCTGGGGCATCTGGATACTGGTCATCAGATGGTTAAACTGGTTCTGTGACCACTTCAACACTGGTAGGCCACCACCAGGGGCACTACCACCGTCTTCCTCTTCTTCCCCAGCCACCGGCGAAGAATGTTCAGGGTTTTCACCCTCAGAATGGTGTGGATCAGATGGTTCAGCCATCAGAAATAAAGAAGATAGAAGAATGAGTTTACAAAAACCCAGAAACTTGACCGGAAATTCAGATGAAGCTTATCGGAGAAGACAAAGAGAGCACACTCTTTTCACCAGAAAAATTTTGAAATTTTGAACAAAGTGAGGGGAAACCAAACGGTTTCCCCTTATATACTCATCGCAATTAATGCGATGCAGTAAACCGACTCATCACGTTCAAAAAGGGCCAATTACGTGTGGCCACATGTTCAGCGACGTTTCCGCGGACGGTTACCACGCGCGCGTGGCCGTCCACGCGCCTGACAGAAAACACTTTTACACTACTTGCTACAGTGCATTTATGACCTCGGGCAATGCAAACGTCCTTTCATTTCAGCACATGACAGAATCCTACCAACTTTCACCAACCCACAAGTGCGAACATGACGTATGCAACAGAAAGCGACAACATTATCCAAACATAAGCGGCATGCGGTTTCTCTGGTTTACCGCACCATAACCCATACCGCATGTCGTTTTTTTACATACCCCTAAAAAAAGGCAAAAATATATCTCTACATTATATAAAGGGGTATAAACAATAACCGCACATACCCACAAGCACACGTGGAATATGCGGAGATGACACACACGAACCCGCACAGGTGTGTCAGATACTCAGAACCAGCATTGTTCTTTGGACTGCGAAAACCGCTTCTCAGGATGTGGCCAACCGCGTTCCATCCAAGTTTTCTTCAAGTTTCAAATCCCTCGTGTCCAGTTCACAACCACGGAGGGAGCGCAAACAGCTTCTCCTTAGGATAAAGGACAAGTATGCTGAGCAACCGCACATCAGCAACCCTGACTCCTGATCCTTCAAGAGCCACATCCAAGCCTCAAACTCTCTAGAAGCGAGTTCTTTGATGGAAACCGCAGACACTCACGAGTAGCTGCGGTGGAACATAATTACCTTAACGGTAGCTACGGAAGAGCCACGCCTAAACCGCCACGCGGTTTATCAAAGCTACTTCTAGGAAAACTGCTTTCCAACTAAACGTGAAGGAAAGTGGTTATAGAATGAATGCGGAAGAGTTTCACCCAACTTCCCAA
This sequence comes from Helianthus tuberosus, assembly GCA_030545235.1. Taxonomy (NCBI): domain Eukaryota; kingdom Viridiplantae; phylum Streptophyta; class Magnoliopsida; order Asterales; family Asteraceae; genus Helianthus; species Helianthus tuberosus. The sequence continues at coordinate 25,212 of JARYGA010042284.1, read as the reverse complement.
GTATCTAAGGTGATCTCCTCCGATGACACTACTTAAAAGAAAACTACTTTCCACCAAAGCGTGAAGGAAAGTAGCTCCAGAACAGTGGTAACAAGTCTGCTTATGACTACTTACCCACCTATGGACCGCATAGAATAAACAATGGTGGGCACAACCATGCCTATGACCATGTTTATCTGCCCATAGTCCAGATTCACATTGTTCGACCAAACACGGCCAACAATGACGCAACTACCCCACGTGGCTCAAACGCACATGGCCAACAAGGTGCAGCAACGAGGTAACAGCAAAAGACGTGCAGTTACTTGAGAGCTGAACCGCAGAGGACGTGCGGTTACTAGAGAGCTAAACTGGAGAACACGAACACCCCACAAAGCAGGGATCATCGTTGAATGTCCAGTTAAACATAGAGCTTGAGCAAAGTACTTACAAACATTACATAAGCCGACACAGAGGTTACAACTAGAGTTTCGGTAACGGACACCTTCCGTCACCATCTCAAAGGTTGGTTCGAACCCTGCTGAACACCTTCCGTCACCATCTCAAAGGTTGGTTCGAACTCTGCTAACATCTTCAGTCACCGTTCCAAAGGTTGGTTCGAAACACCAACAGGTGACTGATGACATCAGAAAACGGTAGACCATATTACCGGATCAAATCCTCGGCTGAGAATTCCGCATCAGACGGAACTTGCTCACCGGTGCGGAATTCAATGTTTTCAAAGGCTACAACGAAAACATCAAAAGCCAAACACATCCTTCTCAAAGGAAGAAATAAGCCACTCGAACGACCTACCGACCGGACAGCGGTCCGAACAAACAGGTCAGGAGCTTGATTTACTGAAAGTAGGAGCCATCTGCATGGCCCATATTCTACCTTCTAGACACCATAGTCCAGTATCCCACCCACATGCAACTTGCATAAAGAAGGAACACTAGACTGGGGGGACTTGAAGGGGTATGGTCCCAGATCTCGCGTCAGCACAACCGCGAGTGACCATTACCCTTATCAAAAACCCCCACCAGCAAGAACTTACCTGTGTCTGTGCGGGCACGCGCGAACACAGCGGTCCAATCTGTCCAGTGATGAGAACTTACCTTAAGTACGAAAATGAATGCTACGCATAGCGATGCGGCCTGGCACCGCATCCTATGAACATTTTCGTCACGACAAGGGATCTAGACAATAGTAACAGTCACTAAACGGCGATGCGGCACGGCACCGCATTCCGCATACATCTTGGCCAGAACAAGAACGCGGGAACAACATCAGTTACCGCAAGCAGCGATGCGGCCTAGCACCGCATCCTGCCTACAAGGCAAGTGGGTCTGACACTCAGTGCAAGTGGCACTGAGAACAGTCGCCTACTAGCCCACATGTGTGCAACAGTCTGACACCACAACAGGACGTGGCATCACCACCGTAACTTGCAGGTCTGACACACCTACAAAAGACTGTGCGATGTCAGACTAGCTACTCAACTACTCTCCTTCACTCCTCGGCTATAAATACCCATCCCAAACCAGGTTTGAGGTATCACTTCTCAACTCTCTCACTACTACTACTATCACACTTTGCTTCCCAAGCAAACTACTGATTCTCACGCCGGAGAGTGGTAATAAGGAGCACCCCCCACCTCATCCTCCTTGTTGCGAGTCACGGCTTGTTTCCTTGTGCGGGGAACCAACCAGCGGAAGATCCAGCCAGCGATCCTCGGAAAGAAGGGATTAACCCTACTTGACGAGATCAGTGAGTTAACCCCACCCGGTTAACCATTGTTTCATCAGACCTGGTGAAGTTTGACAAAACAGATGTTGTAGATAATCCGACTTTCTATCACCACCTTCACACAAATATCCGTACAACCTCCCCACACTTGAATGTTGCCATGGCCTTGAAACATAGAAAAATAACGAAATAGCAAGATCAGTGTAAAACCCCGGGTTGCCTCCCGAGCAGCGTTAGGTTTTCAGGTCTTCAGCCAGACCGTGCCACCCCCATTTAGGGTGGCTCAAAGAAACGGTTCCTGCCATCTCCATCACTTCCTCGTGCCATTGAGTAAAATGCATCCGTCTCGTTTCGACTCGGTGGGTAATCAAATACACTCTTGCTTGAACCCATATGCTTTTCTTCACGATTCGGTGGGTGATTTATTTTCATTCTTTGACACACATTTTTCATACAAACACTAGACTCACCACCCTTCCTTTCAATGGACTCATAACTAATCACTCTAGTTTGAACATCAAACGACAAATTACGGTTCTTTTCGGTCATGGTAATAATCCCGTCTCTACAATTGATTTGAGCATTTGCTGTGTATAGAAACGGTCGACCTAAGATTACCCTTTGTTGTGCTGCCATTTTAAAAGAAGCATAGTCTAGAACTAGAAAATCCACCAGGTATTCAAACTCTCCCAACTGAATCTTAACATTCCTAACCATTCCTCGTGGACGCCTCCAACTTTCATCCGCCAACCTCACCATGGTGTCTACATCTTGCAGCGGGCCAAAGTCATACATGTCATACAACTCGCTTGGTAGCATGCTCATGCCCGCCCCATAGTCCAACAATGCATGAAGAATTTTTATTTTTCCCACTCGGATAGGCACGAGTGGTGCTCCATGCTCTTTGTCATTCTCAACTTCAGCATCCCATCCTATACCTGCACTCACTTGACAAGAAGATGTTAGAAATGTTTCATTAAATTCACTATTAGGAACGGTACTTACCACATTGATATTAAAACTTTTAATGTTTTTGGGATTTGTCACCATGTCACTTTGTAGGTGGCCTTTTGCTTTTTTCAATATCGCCACATCACTTGCAAGTTGACTCATTTGGGTAGTCAACGACTGAATTGCTTTATCACGGATTTCGTCTTTTTGAATGCGAGCATCATCAAGCTGATTCCTTCGTTGCATCTCAATTTGCATCGCCTTCAACATCTCCATTACTTCATTTCCACCCGAAGAGCTTTGACCTGTTTGATATTGCCTTTGAAATCCTTGGTTTCCTTGGAAGTCCGGGTTGGCTTGATTTGACGGATTCCCGTATCTAAAGTTCGGGTGATTTCGTAAACCGGGGTGGTAAGTATTGGAATTCATGTTGTAATTTCTACCACCCCTGCCTTGCCCTTGCAATGCATTCACCTCCTCATATTGCCCTTCCACTCCTTGGCAATTTTCAGCCGCATGCCCTATCTCATTACAAAGCACACAAACATTATAAATTTGATTAGAAATTTGAACATTACCATCGTCTACCGCATGCACTTGAGTTCGGGTAATGGCCGGTCGTGCTCTCCTTGATGCTTGAGCTTTTCTCTTTGATGTGACCACTATTTGTTCCAAAAATTCCCAATCGTCATGCTCGTAGTTTGTACCAAAAGTACCATTTGAGATGGACATTAAATCGCGAGCATCTTCGGCACTTAACCCCTCATGGAAAGCATTCATCAATTCCTAAAGTTCTATCCCATGGTGAGGGCAATTCTTAATCATCATGTTGAATCGTTCAAATGCCTCATGAAACATTTCACCTTGTTGTTGTTGAAAACTTCTCAACCCTTTCCTAGCATCATTTGTCTTTTGGGCGGTGTAGAATTCATCTAAGAAAATTTGTTGCATCTCCGCCCATGTATAAATAGATGCCGAAGGTAATGTGTAGAACCACCTTTTCGCCTTTTCTTCCAAAGAAAATTGGAATAATACCAATTTGACATCATCGGCCGAAAATCCTTGACTCCCAAGAGTGTTGCAAATCGAGTCATAAGCTTCCAAGTGAAAATAAGGCTCCTCCGTTGCTAGACCCTTATACTTCGGCAAACTTTGCAATGAATTGGTTCTCACTTCGAACGTCCTCCCTTGATTATTGTGAGGAATAACTACCGGTGAAGGATTGTGAGTAATTATTGGCCTAAAATGCGCTTCAATGCCCCTCGCATGTTCTCTAAGATGTCTTCTTGGTACACCCAACTGACCCCTTGGACGAATAGGACCCATTGGCCTTTGCATAGGCCCTTGTGGTACATGTGGTTGAAATTGTTGTTGTGGCATCGGTGGGTGTTGAATTGGCCTTTGAAATTGGGGTTGTGCATTTTGTGGATGCACTTGTTGCAATGGTGTAGGACGTTGCAATTGTGGCCCTTGCGGCCTTGGCCTAATATGTTGTGGTATAATTTGTTGAGGAATCCCACCAACACTTGACATTCTTTGATTTTGACCTTGCACATAAGTCAACTCCCCTTGATCTCCATCACCCCCATACTCGTATCCTTCCTCCTCACACCCCTCAAAATCTTCATACCCTTCTTCATATCCATCTCCTCCTATACCCGAAGATTGCCCAAATGGAAAAGATGAATATTGAAAACCCGACTGGTTCGGTGGTCTAAATGTAGAAGTAGCATGAACGACAGTTGAACCTTGTGGTAATGTATAGGTGGAGGATGTTTGACCCGAAGCTGGGAAGAAATGAGAAAATGGTGGAATTGTAGTAGAAGGGTTAAAGGTATGCATAGGTTCAACTTGGGTGGTAATAGGTTGTATAGTGTTAGGTGGGGTAACATCGTGTGATGAAGTAAATTCGGCAGTGGTGTTAGGAATGGTGGTATTTGGTGAAGGTTGAGTGGATGATGGTATGAAAGGTGGTATAAGCTCACTCGTAGTGGGTGGTGGTGGTGGATCCATGTATCTAAGTGGTGTAATTGGTGTAGTTGGTGAACCACTAATTTTGTTTTCCCTTAACAAGATTCTGTTTCCTCTCAAAGTCCGTTCAATTTCTGGATCAAATGCCAAAGGTGATAGCTTGTGAGAGCTCCTAGTACGCATGCACCTGTAAATATCTGCACACTAAAACACCCAGCGTAAACCAGAAAAATAACAAACTTAAAAAAATAAAAAATAACACACGTTGCGCACTACTCCCCGGCAACGGCGCCAAAATTTGACGTGATGTCGTGGTCACAATCAAATTTAATCCAATTACTACTAATAGCTAGCGGTAAGTGGGTATCGAACACAGGGAGTTTGTGGAAAATGTGTTATTTAAAGGTTTGTCTAGGTTAACTAAAATTAAACTAAATGCAATGAAAATAAAATTCAAGAGTTGGTTTGATTGATTTGATTTTTAAAACTAAGATTACTATTCTAATTGCAAAATGAAAGTGTTGGTTTGTAAACAATTTAGAGACAAATGATCATCTTTAGTTTCTGGTTTGCTTCAACGTTTGTGCTATCATTCACTAGAAAGAACTACATACACATAGTTCATGTGTGATTACTTGTAGTGATGAAAGGGAACGAAGTACTCAGATTCCTAGAACGTGAGGTTGTTACCCGATGACCAATTAACCCTTACCCAATCCTAATTCTACCCATGATATCTCGATTGCCAACGGCACCAAGAACGTATGGTTTCAAACTAGAATAACATAAGAATCAACAATTTACAACCAAATAATCACACACCATAATAAACAAAACATAGATAAAGTTTACCATTCTAGAAATACGAAATCAAAGCACAACCGTCTCAAACAAACCTTCAACTAAAGATGACCACCATAAGTTTAGCCGCACATGGCTTGGACAATCATCATAACAAAAGTCTCAATGTTCATCACAATAAAAAACATAAAAACAATGATTCAAGATGTCTTCTAGCTCCCAAGAAGAAGCAAAATCGTCTCCAAAATGATGTGTAACCGAATGGGATTGATTGGACATGAAAAGACACCATAAATCCGCATTAAAAGGTGGAAGTTACACATTTACGCAGGTCAGCGCCGTAAGCTACGGTGGCCACCGTAGCTTACGGTGGCTTTAAACTGTCATACGGTGACAAAAAGTGCCAGTCGGCGCCGTAAGCTACGGCCTTTGTCGTAGCCTACGGCAGGCTTCAACATGAAAACTTGTTTTCAGCATAACTTTTTCGTTTCAACTCCGTTTTCTTCACCGTTTTCGCCTACGTTCTCGTAATTTCGTCCTCTATCATGCTATCCTCTTAATTCTTCAATTCCAAAATTTTATTTTTTATTGATGCTCCAAATTCCTTCCCTTTTAAGCTCCATTTGCACCTGCACGTACAAACAACTAGTAGTTACCAAGTTCAAACAATTAAACGTGTAAAGCATGGGATTTTAATCTTTTTAAGGCACTTAAGGGTTGTCCTACGGACCACCCGTCAGCACGACACTGAGTGAAACAGATTGTCCATGAGAAATCCATAACAACTAAAATTACCGGATATTTAACATTATGTCCCATACCATAATATATCAAATAAAAGCAGTTATTACAGACATTGTTTTCTCAAAGACAGATAAAATGTTCCGACAACTCAGATTTTATTAGTTTGTTTCTAGACTCTCCTAAGCTAGATTCCACATAGCAAGCATGCCACAACATCCTGGACACCTGTCACATACTTTAAAGTAAAAGTCAATACACATAGTGTAAAGATGAGCATACAAGTTTAATAGTATAATAGTAGCGAAAGAGATTCACGCATAACCAGCATGTAACATGTATAATGTGAAGTAGGTAGGTTATCGACAATGAAATATGCACAGACATGAGTGCGAGTTGTAGAATGCACAACACACATCACCATTGTGACACGTGAAGAAAAGCCCTTAACGACCCCTGTCCACGACAGGTGCTGAGTCCAAACTATAGTACTATCGTTGCTTAGGTGTCAGGCAACAATCACTGTGTAAACATAACATACTAGCATTCATCAAATAACATGTATATCATGCAATGCGGTTAGCGTATAAAAGTGTTTGTGTTGAGTGTCGATTGTGATTTTGATATAAGTAACGTATGTAACACCCAAAAGTGCTTAAAGCAAAAAGGGATCGAGTATCCTCACATATTGTGTTTAGTAAATAAACACTCTCTTGGATTGAAGGGAGCGCTCGAAAGTTAGTCTGGTTATAGAACGGTAGCGTAAGCGATGAACAGTACGTTAAACGGTGCGAGTGGGTAGAGTGACGAAGGGTCATCTGATCGGATGAAAATTCGGGCGGATGGTCATCCGGTCGGATGGCCATTCGGTCGGATCGTCATTCGTTTGGGATGGATGTGTTTATGTATGATGTGACTTTGAAGTTTTCGTTGTAGCATTTTATAAAACAAGAAGTATTTCTACCAATCAGGTCATCCGGTCGGATGGTCATCCGGACGGATGGTCATCCGGTCGGATGGTCATCCGGACGGATGGTCATCCGTTCGGATGGCGATTCGTTTGAAACTAACTCCTTTGAAATTTTGTGAAAAGTTTAAGTGTTGGAAGATATCACAAGCACTGAATGTCACAAGTCATCCGATCAGATTGTCGTTCGATCGGATGGCAATCCGATCGGACGACAGTCCGTTCAGCAACCTGTTCGTTCTGAAATTTGTAAAAATTTGTTAAGTTTGGGAAGTTTTGCGATTGTACCGAGACGGTATGACAACGTGTCAAACAACGGAACCCCCATCAAGTCCAAGTCATCCGATCGAATAGGAATCACCTCGTCCAATCAGTTAACTGTTCTTTGATGGTTATTCATGTTAAACCCGTGAATCGGTTGTCTCTTTGATAGAAATCCGTTCTTGGACCGACACTTCACATGAGAATGAGTAAAAGGCCTGAACAAGCTCATATTCTATCGGTTTTATGTGAAAAGTTGAAATTATTGAAGAAAAGTTTGAAAAACTTTGATTATGTTTAGATTTAGGTGAAATCAGTGTTTAAACATTGTAGAAATCCTTTGGATCTGAGTTGTTCTTGATGGAATGAGGTCACACTTTGAAGTTCATGAGAACTCATGATGACATCACCCTAGAACAACCCAAATCAGCCGATTTCATGGTGAAAAGTTAAGATTTGATGGTGAAAATGATGAAGAAGTGTGTGTAGATCAAAGAAGTACAAGATGTGGGTGGAAAACTTACAAGAACTGCGAGGAATCGAGATGAAATAGGGCTGGAACGTGCTGGTCGAATGAGAGCTGTCACATCACATGAATAGTGATGTGACAGGTGCTATTTATAGGTAAGAGAGGAGAAGAGGCGGTGTGCAGCAATGGATCGGAGGGCGGTTCGATCGGATGGCCATCCGGACGGATGACCATTCGATCGAATGGTCATTCGATCGGATGGGTTTTGTGAGTTGGTTTTCGATGTTTCGTTTCGTGCGTTGAGCATTGCGAGTAAGCGATGCGATAGTATTACCCATTAATTACACAAATGACCCAACTACTAACTAACATAAATGTAATCCTTAAATCTCGAATTCGCGATGAGATTGCGTTGCGATAGAGTTACGATTGCGTTTGCGATTATCATTCCAAAACAAACATAAACATGAAGTAAAACATAATAGCATACACACGTAAAACAATATCCATAACCTGTAATTCGAGTTGCGATGCGATAGCGATGCGATTAACGAATAGTCGATTAGCAATTAAACTGCGATTTATAGCATATACTTCACATAACACAACTAAAGTAGTATAAAATTAAAGTATCGATTAACGAGTCGAGAAGTGCAAGTAATATTTAAGCAAGGAATGACAGATCAAATTAGCAATCTTTTCTTCCTTTGACTTTGACTTTGACTTGTACTTTGACTTCAAAAGTCGGCTTGTTACAGGTTGGGAGTATGATATATCTCACACTTACAAGGCCAGATTTGTCATTCTCTGTTGGTGTGTTGAGCCAGTTTATGCATGACCCTTGCAAGCCTCATCTTATTGCCATTCGAAGAGTGCTTCGGTATTTGAAAGGAACGACAAGGCAATGAGTATTGTTTAAGAGGGAGATTGAATCCAAGCTGATGGGATACTGTGACGCAAATTACACCGGGGATTTGAATACAAGAAGATCGACTACTGGGTATGTTTTTCTGTTCGGGTGAAGTCCGGTTTTGTGGTGCAGAAAACGATAACCTACGGTGTCTCTGTCGACTACCGAGGCTAAGTATAGGGCAGCCGCCATGGCTGCACAGGAGTGTGCTTGGTTGGTTCAGTTGTTTGGTGATCTAAACCAAGTAGTAAACTACAAAGTTAGGTTGCTATGTGATAATATGTCGGCGATTAAGTTGGCTGAGAACCCGGTTTTTCACGCTCGTACTAAACACATAGAGATTCATTACCATTTTATAAGAGAAAAGGTGTTAAAAGGTGAGATCGAAATGGAATGGGTTGATACTAGAGACCAAGCTACTAATGTGTTTACAAAAGGTTTGGCGAGTGCAAAGCTGCTGATGTTCTGTGAGAAGTTGAGGTTAATGCAGTTGGATGTTGAGAGGGAGTGTTGAAGCATGTGCAACATCCATGACGTTGTTTTAGGCTGCTGGTTCACGTGTGCATCACATGCACATTTGATTGTCTATTGTGTTCTCTATTCTAGCATGTGTTTTATTTGTGTTTTTCTTTTCAAGTAATGGGTCAGTTAGTTCCGTTATTTTAGGTAGTAGAGTAGTGGCTTAGTGGGTCTCTTTGACTGGTTATTTAAAGTTGTAATCGTTCCGTTGTTTTAATCTAGAAAATTGGCATTCAGCCACAAGTGTGTCTGTGAGTTGTGAGTTCTTGCTTTGATTTAATTCACTTTGTTTATCATTTTGAAGAAAAAAGCAAGTCGGTTAGGTTGTCTAAACTGACCAAAATGTCCAAAAAATGATGGGTTTGACAGTTTGGGCCGATGTTTTAAATCGTTTGTTTTACACTAAATTTTTAGAAATGGTAAGGTGGTTCATGAATAATAGAATATTATTGTAGAAAATATTGTGAATAGCGTATTATATTGTTTCCATACAATTGAGATATTCTATTAATGAAGTTTTTATATCAATCCCGCATATTCCACAAATATTTAGATAAAGGTTGAGCAGCCGATTCTAATATCCATTAGATAGCAATGGAACGTCCTCTTTTTATATAAGATAAGGGTAGGCTAAACCTAAGAGCCAGGCTTGGACGAGCACTAGCGTAAAGGATCAGGTCCGTTAAAAAATGCCCCTAAAGAGAGAAAAAAGGAATAAATTATTCTAGGCTTGGCCGAGTACTAGCATAAATGACCGGGTCCGTTAGCAAATGCCCCTAAAAAGAAAAAAAGAAAAAAAGAAATAAATCACAAATAATATTGGCATAATATTTGCACTCACAACATATAATATAGTTTTAATAATTTCAAAATAAAATTAGTACTTGGTTACGGATTTATATTTAGTGCTTGCCACACTTTAAAACGTTTGATCCTTATCACTAATATATATCAATTTTTTTGTTATCTATATGAAATGATCATTTTACCTGTACGTATTAAACCAAAAAAAATTACCCCATTATTTGTTTGCCCCTCACTTTCGACCCATTTCCTATCGCGCCTTTCAGTTCCACCCACAATGAATCATCCAAGTGAGTCCTAAGTTTATTATCTTGAATGTTCACCTGAATTGATGTTGGTGTGTGACGTTGAAGTGATAATATCATAATATAATCATCGTTTGTTTTGTATACACATGTTGTAACCAGCATGATTTTTTTTTTTTTTTTGAAAAATAATGGAGTTAGCATGAATAATGTCGGTTTTGAAATTTATAATTTGTGTTATGTGGAGTGACTTCGAAAAATGGATTAAGTGGCAATCGAGATTTGAGAAATGGTAGAGCTAGCTCTCCTCCAGTCCAATTGTGGGGAGTCCAATAAACCAAATAAAATTTAGAAAGTCACCCGCTAAGATCATGCGTAGTGGTAAAGGTGAATAATGACCCCACATTTAGGCGTTTTCCGCCATGTGGCAGTACAGTCAGCAAGGGGCATTATTGGTCGTTTTTTTTTAAATGGGTGTAGTGGGGATGTGAGATTATGTTAAAAGGGTGTAAAGAATTAAATAAACATAAAAAAAAAACTAACAAGAAAAGCTGTTGGACTAAAAAGGAAGATTAAATCTGATTGGCCAACAAATTGAAGTTGAAGCGTGGTTTAAACAACGCCGTTACCTTTTTTTTTGAACAATAACGCCCAACAATGCCTAGGTGGTGGGGGTGGACGTGTTTGGGGATGAAAAACGCCAAAATTTACACCACTACACATGGTCTAATCAAATCATTTATGTTAACTCAACCATTTTTCTTAAAAATTTCACTAACCACAATAGAAGTGCGTTGATTTTAAAATAAGAAAACAATCAAATCTGTAAAATATGATTCGTGCACTTCACTTTGAATATGCATGAGGTATAATAATGAAGTTGATTTTGATAATGAAATCATAGATAGATTGAAGCAAATGAAGTGATCTGATTTGATTTGACGATTAGATAGTTTGTATTTACATGCAAAAAGTAACATAAGCTTTATTATTATTATTATAGAATAATAGATGACAAAAATGAATCACAAGGCAGCTACATTAACAAAATTACAATTGTATCCCTCAATCACTTAAAATTACAGCTTTAAAGTTGTTATCAGTATCAAGTAATTAATATTCAAGAGTGACTTCACATCACAGACACCTTCCACCATATCCTGCGTTCCTAAATAACGCTTGCTTAATATCATCCGTCTTTAACATCACTCTTTGCTCCATTTCCTGTACATAAATTTAAATTATAAAATCAATTAACTAGTTGTTTTTTTTTTTTGAAGCACAATGTTAAAATTAATTTTATTATTATTATATTAATAAATTACTACCTCTGAGCAAGAAGCATGCATGGTGAAATCATTGAAGCAGCTTATGACGCATTGGTGAATCTGGAGGCCCAATGCTTCAAGTGTTGACATTGTGGATATCAATAGTTCTGGTTTACCACTGCAGCATACTTGCACACGTGTATCTGTGTCTCGCCTCTCTACGTCAAACTACATATATGATCAACCAATACAAATAATTTACATTTATTTTCTTTTTAACTAAATATATTAATATTAAAAAAAACTGATAGCTACTAGCTAGACATAATAATTATTAATATACAAACAATACCTTTGGTGAATTTCTGATGAATATTTCTTTGGGGGAAGTATCCACATCCACATTCATATCCATATCCATTTGTTGTTGCATATGTTTAATCTTCTGAATCAACTCCTTCATGTAGTCTATTGTGTCTGCGAGTATGGAGGTTCTGTCCATCTTAAATAATAACATTTCAAAAAGTTAGATTCGGTTCAACCTGAAGTTAGGGTGTTGCTAAACGTATCGCTTCTCAAAGTAACTTTTATGTATGTCAGAGGAAATTATTTTTTTTTAACGGTGGGTCCTCATGTTTTGTGAGAGAACGGGGGGTGGGTACGTTTAGCAAATACTGTTATAATAATTTATCGACAAAGGATGTATACCTTGCTGATCTTGGGTACAACCGATCGAAGCATGGATAGTCTATCGTTCAACCTCTTTCTTCTCCTTCTCTCAGCCATTAGATTTTTTGAAGGTTGCCCTTCAACTTTACCATTCTTGCCCATGTTAAACCCGGTTGGTTTCTCGGGTTCTGGATCCGTACCCATAGCCCCTTGCGGGTAGGGCGTTTCCAGGTTGACTCGGTTACTCATATCATGCACAAAATGGCAGTTTTGTGCATCATCCAACATTGAAAACATAGAGTAGTAATCTTGATCATACAAAGGTGAAGATTCAAGCTTGATGTTAGTAGGAGTCATGTGGTGAAGAGTAGAGGCAGATAATAACTCATTGTCAACAAAAGGGTTAATGAAATGTTGTCCATATGAAGTACAATTTAGGGTTTGTGGGTCAAAGGAAAATGGTAAGGAAAAGTCTTCAAAAGAAGAAGAGGTTTGAGAGGTGATGGAAAGGGGTGAGCTTTCAACAAAAGTGGTAGGGGTAGCAAGAAGGGCATTTTGGTCAAATTGATCATCAAGATCATTGATTCCAAAACCAATGTTTGGATCATACATTTCTTCAAAGAGTCCATGGCCATGGTGTTGGTGGAACTCCATCACTCAGCTTTCTTAATCTAGAACTCTCTAGGATCAATGGGTAGTAGCATATGATGAACATGAAAGTTGCACCAAGTGGAGGATGGTGAATGAATATATAGGGGGTATAAGAGAAGGTGGCCCCTTCACTCTTAGATTGCTAAAACTTTTAAAATATTCATATTTAAAAAAATGTACCCTTTTGCTGTTCAAAAAAAAAAAAAAAAAAATGTACCCTTTTCCAATATATGGTGAGTTCAAACCAGAGCTAATACATTTTGTGATGACTAAGTGTAATAAAAAACAATTTAATTCCAATTTTTTATATTTATCATTATTATTAAAATATTAATTTGTACTTTTAAATTACATGTATTAATAAATAAAAAAATTACACTTGTGTAAATTATTTATTAAAAGTGATTTTGAGAGAAGAGATGAATTCATTAGAGAGTGTTTTTTTAATGTTGTCTTCTAATAATAATAATAGTGGTAGTATAAAAAATTGACATTGATTGGTTTCTTTTTTTATAAGTTATCATGATTCTCGTAATATTTATAATTTTCAAAGTAACTCGCAGTATTTTGGGTTTTACCCATTGTGGTTTTATTATCAGAACCTATAACACAATGAATATGATGTTATATTTTGGGTTTTCTATTCATTGTGTTATTGGTTCTAATTATTGTGTTTTATAATTGAATGGTTTTCTTTACATTGTGTTTTAGTCTGTTGTTTAATGTGTTTTTGTTCTGATATCCATAGTGTTTTAATTTGTTGTCCATTGTGTTCTAGTATGTTGTTCATTGTGTTTTTAGCCTAATGTCCATTGTGTTTTAGTCTTTTAAACATTGTATCTTTTATCCGTTGGCAATTGTGTTTTTAGTCTACTATCCATTGCATTTTTAGTTTGATGATCATTGTGCCTTATGTTATGTTCATTGTGTTTTATAAAATTGGGTTTTCAATTTTTTTAAAGTATAACAATAGGGTACTTATATTAAAGATAATAACATGCTTGATTATGTGGTATGTATATATATATATATATATATATATATATATATATATTTAAACAAATAGCCTATAAAACAATTACGAACATAAAGGGAAATAACATGTGACTTGCATGTGTATGTTTCTTAGGCTGGAGTGTGTGGTATAAAGCCCCTAGGGGCTTTACCACGCCACGTGACGCCACCTCACACAGGGGGCTTTAAAGCCCATTTCTTTAACTTGTAGGGTGTGGTTTAAAGCCTCCCCTTTAAAATATAACGCCCCCCCCCCCCCCCTTTAAACCAAACTCACCTCGATTCCCTTTAAAATCTGCTTGTTAGCGTGATGGCGGAAGGAGGATGGCGCCCCCTTTAATTGCTTCGGTGTGGTGGATGGCGCCCCAGAGGCTCTATGGATCCTTAGTATATGCATATTGATATTTTTTTGTCTTCAATGATATTACCCTTCCCACTTATTTTCTCAATAGGCACTTGTTACTTTATGGTGATTTCTCACCCTTTACATTTATTTTAGTCTTTGTAAACTTAACTCATGTTATTAGTATACAAAAGAAAATCTTATTATCTAGTTTTTATACAAAATAATTAAAATTGTGTGTATTTATTTTCGTGGTAGGTAATTTTATATGTAATACATAATTACGGTGTTTGAACAATCGTAACGATGCATGATTTTATATATATATATATATACACGTAAATTATAATTACAAAACATATGATACAAACGTTTATTCCTCTGGTCTAAAATATTTATGTTGTATTTTGATGACTTACCCATATTTATATACACACTTGAAATATAAAAGGACTGAAGGAAAAAGAGGGAATCAACTATTATGTAACAAGTACATAAAATATATACAACTTCAAATACAAAACGTATTCAATTATTAATGTTTAAAGTACTATATATATGATTGTTGAAAAAAAATCTAAGCAATAATAATGCCGCATGTTCTTGTGTTTAATGTACTTTGTATTAGATTTTTTATTACACAACAAATTGATAAAAACATTTATTTAGTAATTAAATTAATAGAATATATAATTAGTTATTAATTTCATTATGAAGTATCTAAATCAATAATAATTAATCTTTAGGTAACTAAGAAAAAAAGATAGGAGATAAAACACATCATACAATAAAATGATTGGACGCGCGCTCTATATAAAAATTATTTATGTATTCTGTATACAAACAAAAACTCCAAACACTTCTGTCATGTTGGCAAGTAAATTAATGGTTCTAAATTCTAAACAATGTTATTATAACATATTTAGTTTTAGTATCACTTCAAAGTAAAAAGTAACACGAGAACATGAAATAACATATATAATATCAAGTACATATGGCTTTTTTAAGCTGTTTACTTTAATCTATCAAGTCCATTGATTTTATTTATAAATAAAGTATATCAAATTTTAAATAACACTAATCTAGTTTTGGTACTAAAATGATATACATAAAATTAAAAAGAAAAAGATAATAAATCTCTTTTTTTCTGTACTGCCTTCATAGCCCAGTTGGTTGAGGGCCGGTTTGGTCTCCTAGAGGTCACTGGTTCGATTCCCGCTTGTGGCGAAAGGGGGTAGGACACCCGTGCGCAATGATGGTGACTAACCCACCGAGGGGGGTTTGATCCTGAGCGTCACCCCGGTTTTCACCCGCCTGTTACTCCAGCGAAGTTACTCGTGTGGAGGCAGCACGGTTTTCCGGGGGAACGCCATCCAAGTCTGATACCGTACGGGGCCCGATAGAACATCGTCGGCAGATCTTGGCTGGGGAATACCGTCTTTGACGGGATTCAGTGACAATGGGTCACTCATAAGAAAGTCACCGTTCAAAAAAAAATAAATCTCTTTTTTTCTAACTCAAACACCTACTAAACGTACCTATAAATCTACACTAAAATAATTCATGAGACTAGCCGTCTCAACTACTTGAAAATAAATACATAGTCTCTACTCTTTGATACATGTAGATTGCAAGCCCTTTAATACATAATTATAGCAATCTCTGAATAAAAAAAAATGTTAGATCAAGTGACTCATGTGACAATAAGAGTTTAATTATAACTTGTTTAATAATAACTCATGTCAAAAATTGCTGAAATATTAATTATTTACATTCTGATAAATTCTTTTCCTTTTTGAAATATTATTTATTTACATTCAGTTTAATTTATAACTTCTGTTTATCATATATATATATGGTAAATTACTTTTTGAGTCCCTGTGTTTTAGTGGTTTTAACTAGTTGAGTCAAAAAGCAAAAAGTTTAACGACCTTAGTCCCTATAAGCATTTTTATTAACCATTTGAGTCCTTTTTGGTCCAAATTTTAACCTTTTGAGTCTAATTTTTTGGACTCAAATCGTTATAAAATGAACAAAATTGGACACAAAACGTTATAAAATAAATGGCTAGGGACTCAGGGCGTTAAATTTTTTGATTTTGGACTCAAGTGGTTAAAACCATTAAAACCCAGGGACTCAAAAAGTAATTTACTCATATATGTAAAGATTGCTGATTATATACAAGTGGAAAGTTGATAGCTGAGTTAGTATATGTTTGCAACAAAAGAAACAGTGGTTTGTATTTGTGTCTGCAGTCTCTGTAGATCTAACTTTGAATACATACGAGTGAAAAGTTATTAATTTCTAAAAATAAGTTATAATATATAATAACTCTAATTTCAAAGTTTAACATAGTTTGTATTTGTGCGTGTAAATCTATCTCATGTGTTTGACGGAATGACGCATGCGGTACCTTTAGGACCCAAAAAAAGACATTGCTTAATATATAACAATTAATTAATTTACTCGGTAAGTTATTAAACAACAAATCAACAGTTTGAAATTATATGTCTTTTGTTTTCATTTGTATGTCTTTTTATTGTATGATTATAAATTAAACTATAAAGTTAAAATTTTTATATAGTATTATATAACAAAAGGCAAAGTGACCTTTAACTGCTAACTAATGATCCAAACTGTTCATAATACATTATATAGCTCTAAAAAGGAATACTTATATGTAGGAACACCATAGCCCTGTCAAAAAGAGAAATAATTCAATAATAATAATAGTTAAACTAATTGACACCTAACCATCAATCACCTAATGATGATTATTCAAAGCTTTTTTAACCATAACCTAAGAGCAATTATTATAAATAATAATAGTAACAACAACAATAACAATATTTTAAATATTATTGTTTTATGATCAAGTGCATGTGTTTATATATTTCTTTAATGTATATGTTTACTTTATCAATTATTATTTACACATTTCAAGTGACTTTTAGCAAACTTTCCCCCAAATAGTCAAATTACATACTTATTTTATTTATCTTTACAATAAAATTATATTTGCTTAAACGTATTTATGGTCATTTTAAACTTATCAATATTTATATGGTCGTTTTATGGTCATTTAAAAAAGCAGAAGTCATTCTCCTTTCCCATTTTTGTATCATTCTCTTTACGCTTGTCTACAATTTTCAGTTAGGTTTCCATTTTAAATTCAAAATTAGCTTGCCGTTCATATTTCAATTTACTTTGCCATTTTATATTTGAATGATATTCGCGAAAGCATTATATCTCCGCATGTAATATATCTTATAAACTTTAATTATGTTCTTGTATAATTGTGGATATGCTCACATGATATTATGATCATGTATCTACTATGGCTCGTTGATGTTATGAGATATTTGTCAAATCTCATAAGGATTATTGACACATCATATTGACTTTTAAACTCTATTGAACACATCGTGTTGACTTTTAAACTCCATACTAACTCGCCAACTTTTAGTAACTTTGTTCTTTACTCTTTAGTCTGTTTCATCTTTTACTAAAACGTTCGATCTTGTAATAGTTAGCGCGACAATTAAACTTCATACACACACACACAAAGACATTGAGCCCTTTTGAAGCTGCCTTAACCAACACGTGATGAAGCTGTCATTAAAACTTCAATAATGATGTGCTTGAGCAACTTAGGTGGCCATGCACTAACCTTTTATGTAAGGTGAGTGCATTTCCACTTGTGCTAATTAATCATGTACTTTGAAACAGTCTTCTTGTTGTGGTTAGTATATCAAAGTACTTGAACAGATCCTTTGTCTTTCGCGGATTAACAAATAACCTACCACCAATGACAAACCTGAAAAGGCCGAGTTAGCGTGAACAAATAAGTTTCAATGGTGTAAAATTTCTTAGTATAATTATGAAATCAGCTAGAATGTAAGTCTTTTGTATTGATAAACTAATTAACATAGGTAAACACTTATATTACGAAATGTAACATACAATTCTGAGACAAACATATATTGCATCTAGCTAAGGAATCCATATCTTTTGCACTTGTTATGAGGTTCCATGCTAAAAGTATTGTGTTCTTGCGTGCGTTTGATACCTTAATATTTCTCTTTTGGGGACTATTTCATCTGCATTTAATGTGTGTTTTTTTTTTCTTTTTCACGAGGATTCCAAATAAACCCAGAACACCCTCCATAAAGTCTGGCTACATAACCTTGACAAGACTACTCACCTAAACACATGTATAGCCACATAAAGCATACATGTTCCGAAGACTATAAAACGATGTATTGTACATTGTTCCAGACTTGTTGCTAACCTATTACTTATTACTCTTGAGTTCAAAAGTTTCCTTGCGGGTATCATGTATACATATTTATGATCTTGTATTGTTAAAAATCGGCTTGGAATTCTTATCAACTGAAATTAGACTTTAGACTAACTTGAAATATCAACTACACTTATACTAACTCAAAAAGATATCTAACCAAAGTATATATATATATATATATTACCAATTTCAAATTTCCAACATCAAAATATTATTTATTATATTTTTAAAAAATATAATAGTATATTAATATATACATTCATTTTGGATGTGGGGAAACTAGTATAGGAGTATTTTGAGTAATTGAGGGTATCACCTAATGTCATACATGTTTCAAATATATGTACGTTTTGTAGTACCTGAATGCTTTTGGAACTTTTCTTAATCCTGTGACTTAGTTTCATATTAAAGTATTTCGATGGTAGCCATCAACTTTTTTTAGTACTTATGTTATGAAACTAAATGCTTTTGGAACTTTTCTTAATCGTGTGACTTACTTTCATATTAAAGTATTTCGATGGTAGCCATGAACTTTTTTTAGTACGTACTCCAAAATTCAAAATTTTAGTTTTAGCACGTGGGGTATGGTGGGGCTTGGGTTGGGGGCATGAGTTGACACGTGAGTTGGAGCCCCCCACCGGTGAGTGACGTGTTCATGGGGTATGGCGGAGCTTGGGTTGGGGGCGTGGCTTGACAGTTTATTAAAAAAAAATCAACACCCGCTATGACATGGCGGTGGACAGCGAATAGGAGGCCGCCACATCGGATCTCAAGCCTGCCCCACGCCCGGCTTCAAACCCAAGCCCCAAGGGCCACGCCCCAACCCAAGCCCCATACCCCATAGTCTTATGGTTAAGGAGCCATCGTAGCGTTTAGTTTCATAACGTAACGTATTCAAAAAAAAATGTCAATTGACGCTTCAAAATGATTAGCCATGAATTCAATTCACATTAGCGAAAACTCTTTTAACAGTAACTTTATTATTTTATTTTTTTTGAAAGGTTAACTTCATTAAACAAACACCAACGGACTATCTCCAAGACGGGGAAAGCCGCGGATAAACATAATTACATCGGCTCAAGGATAAAAGAATTCCAACCTATCCAATCTACAACCACATGCTTACCCCTACTTCTATACCAAAGAAAGCTCAACGATTTTACATCCGAAACGACATTGCTCACACTCCTAGTAATGTTGGAAAAAACCTTTTCATTCATCGCCTTCCAAATTCTCCAACACGTTATAATGAAAATACCGTACACAATGCTTCTCCTAGACTTTGAACCGCCCATTTGATCAACAATCTTCGGTATATCATCAATAGAAAACATAATCATCGGTGGTAACCTGCACCAAGAAACGATGCCATTACAAACTCCATCCGCAAACCTGCATACAGTAAAAAAGTGATCTGCTGTCTCGTCGATATCTTCACAAAAAAATGCAGCACCTGTGTCCAGTTGATATGTTCCTTCTTCGAAGCGCACATCGCGTGGGAATTCTATCAAGAAGGGCTCTCCACATGAAAATATTGCACTTGCTTGGAATCCACTTGCACCATTCAAATAGCTTACTAACCTCCTCAGAGCCGGTGCTTTTTAACCAATCTTTTACCTCTTTAACCAAGTAATCCTTCGAATCTCCAATACTCCAAACCCAAGAATCTTCGGCCTGTGAAAGCCAAGTCCCCGTGATCAATCTTTGACACTCAACAGCTTCAATCATCTCTTGCTCAATTGCCGGGTATCTCTTCCAATCCCAAGTGATCAAATTACCATCATTTTGTGTCTCAGTCCTATCCGCCAACACACACCAATTATCCGACTCAAGCCGAAATAGAGACGGAAATCGTTGTTTAAGAGGCATGTGGTCGATCCAAGGGTCGATCCAAAACCTTATATTTGTAGCAATACCCACACTACCTTTAATCATTCCAACAAATGGAACCTCTCTCACTTTTAGCTTTCGACCGCACAAGACTATTTTAGACCATGCTCCTGAAAACTTGTTATTACATGGGAACATATCCCATCTTCTATGAGACCCACGAATAGCATCTATAACTTTCCTCCAAAGCGTATCTCGTTCTTTACGGTATCTCCATAACCACTTTAAAACCAAAGCATTATTACTCACCTCGAGTCTATTGATGCCCAAACCACCATTTTTCATAGAACATGTAACCGTCTCCCATCCTACCCAATGAACTTTATTCACATCGACACTTCCACCCCAAAGAAACTTCTTGATCAAAGCCTCCAATTTATTCACCACTGCAACTGGCGCTTTATATAACGAAAAATAATACGTCGGAAGGCTCTCCAATACCGATATTATAAGGCCGTGGGGTATGGGGCGGGGGTTTGGGCGTGGGTTGGGGTAAAACGCCCAAGTGACCACCCCGGGTGGGCTTGGGTTGGGGCGTGGCCCCTTGGGGCTTGGCTTTCAAGCCGGGCGTGGGGCGGGGGAGCAAGGTGAGTTGGCGGATTGTGATTGGCCCATTAAAAGTAGCCGTTGGGGGCTACTTTTTAAAAAAAAAAATTCCTTTATAAATACTTACCACATTTAACATTTTTTTCACACAATATCAAAACATAAAACACATTATTGCCATGAGTTCTTCAAGTTATAGTGAATCGTCATCATCGTTTGACGATGGTGCGGAAATTTTTCTACAAACGATCGCGGCGGTTGTGAAAGCTATCGTGGAAGAAGAAGACGATGAGGAAGAGACTCAACAACCTAAACGGAGGAGAAGGTACATCGCTCGTGAACGGCACACCGCTAACGATTTGTTGGTAAGCGATTACTTCTCAGCGGAACCTAAGTATGATGAAAAAATGTTTAGGCGTCGTTTTTGTATGAGTAGAAACTTATTTTTAAGAATATCTAGAGATCTTGAGGAGAAATATGTTTGTTTCAGGATTTAGTACGTGGCAAAAGGTCACGGCCGCACTTAGGCAGTTAGCGTACGACAATAGTTCGGACATTATGGATGACTATTTAAAAATGTATGCACGTGTAGCTAGAGAAACTCTTCACAACTTTTGTTCGTGCATTCTAGAACTTTATAGGAAAAGATATTTGAGAAAGCCCTCCTTCAGTGACATGCAACAAATATTGGAACATCACGCAGATTATCATGGGCTACCCGGGATGCTAGGTAGTTTAGATTGTATGAAATGGCCTTGGGAACTTTGTCCTACCCAATGGCAAGGTGCTCACACTAGTGGATTTCACGGGGTGCCAGCCATCATGCTTGAAGCGGTTGCGTCCCAAGATCTTTGGATATGGCATGCGTTCTTCGGTATGCCAGGTTCACATAATGATATTACCATCATAAACCACTCGCCTCTTTTCAATGATCGGGTAAATGGTATAGGACCCAAAGGAAGTTTCTTTGTAAACGGGATTGAGTACGTGTACGGGTACTACCTAGTTGATGGGATTTACCCAGAGTGGGGGGTTTTCGTAAAATCGTTCACAAGACACGGTACCACAGATCCAAAGAGATTAAAGTTTAACAGGGTCCAGATGGCTGCACGTAAAGACGTCGAGCGAGCATTCGGTGTTTTGAAGAAAAGGTGGCGAATATTGGCAATGCCTTGTCGACTATGGGACAAGGATCAGATTGGAAACGTGATGTACACATGTATCGTTCTTCACAACATGATTTTGGAGGATGAAGGTAGAGCGGTCGTTACCTACTATGATGACGATGACCCCCAACAAGGTAACGTAACAGACGAAGATAAAGCGGCAAATGATTTTTTAATAAAGTCAAGGGATATACATCAGAACCTTCGAGCTGATTTGGTGGAACATGTTTCAACGATTCCTGGGTTCGAAACAGACGAAGACGACGAAGAATGACTGTTTTTATTTTGATGTATTTTAAAAAAAATTATTATGTATGTTTATGTATTTTAAAAAAAAATTAAGTATGTTTATTTTTTATTTAGTTATAAATAAAAATATATATAAAAAAATGTTGATGTGGCTAGGCCACGCCGCCCAGCCACGCCCAACCCAAGCCCCACCATACCGCTAAATAACTTGGCTTTGGGTTTTTAATTTTTAAGATCCACGTGTCATCAAATGCCCAACCCAAGCCCCACCATACCCCATGGTCCAAGAACAAGCCTCCCGCCAATGGAGAGGACCTTAGCCTTCCAATTTTATCTCTATAGTAACTTTATTTAACTTAAGGTTGATTACCCACCCTAGTATCCTTCGTATAAAAAAGTATAAAGAAATAGTTTTATCTCTAAAATTAATATGAACCATGAATTCAAATCGGAGTCGACCAATAGTACATAGTAAAATCAATCCGGAAGTTATAATAAAGTCCAAAAAGTAGGGCTGTGCAATGGTTCGGAACTGGACCGAACCGAACTGGAACCGAACCGGAACCATTAAATGCAAAATTTAAGAACCGGAACCAAACCTAATTTAACGGTTCCGGTTCGGTTCGGAACCGGGTTAAACGGTTCTTGTGTAAACGGTTCTTGACGGAACCGGTTGTCAATTAAATTCTAAAATTAACAATTCAATAAAAATCAGTCAAACCATTTTAAAGCTCTACCTACTTAATTATATAAAAAAAAAAATCTTCCACATAAATATAATGAAACAAAAAAAAAGAGAAAAAAAAAAGTCAATCAATCATAAGAACAAATACATGAACACACTTTTATCTATGTTAGCTGTAGAATTAAGGTAAGAAAATATATATTCTCATTCATCTTCCCATTAATTGATTAAAGAATTCATATTTAATTAGTTTAATAATAATAATAATTAAAACATAAGAGCTACAATTTATAGTCACATTCTCCATCGCTCTTCGAGTTTAACACTCATTCTCATCAAAACATTCTTTACACAACATGGTAAAATATATCTTGATAATCATAGTACAACATTTTTTACAAAAATATTCCATTAATTAAATAGGGTTTTAAATATATATAATCCTAACCGGTTCTAGCGGTTTTTTAATTGGAACCGTTGGTTTAACCGGAACCGAACCGGGAACCGTTTTCACCTAAATTTAAGAACCGGAACTCGACCCTATATACAAAAATACGGCTCGGATCTAGCGGTTCTGATTCAGTTCCTCAGTTCTGGTGGTTCGAGACCGTAAACTTCTCAACCCTACCAAAAAGAATTCTTATAAGTTATAACCATGTTGACTTTAATCATGTGCTTAAATCTATTATACGCGTTATTTTCAATATAGTAAAATTGTTGGGATAATAGCTGGCACCTTATATAACTTTGACATTTTAATAAGAAACAATTGTAAAAATATGAAACAGAGACAGGGGTGTCCTTGTTAGGAAAGATAACAAACCCATTTTTTCTTAAACTCAATGATTAAGGAAATATTATAAATAAATTATAACAGTAACGAAAAGAGCCCGTGCATGTACCTTAATATAAAACACAGCTGGATTACTTGGTTAACCATCATTTAGTTAATTTTGATTTCTTCTCCTTTTTGGGGATGTGTACCCCTACAACCTTTTTATATATATTAATTATGTAGAACTAGTCTTAAGTCCCCATCGTTGGGGAGCAGGGAATGTAAAACCGTGCTACAAACGTGCGTGACTGTTGGAAAGGGGGGGGGGGGGGTAAAGCGTGCTAACGGAACGGCGACCAAAACTACGAAAAAACGTAAAATAAAAACACGAACTTTTAACACCGAGTGACTCATGTGATGTAAAACGTCGGCGGATTTGAATTTATAATGATAACTTTGATGAATAATAAGGCTGAAAGATAACTTTATTATTAAAGTTTATGGTAGAAAAGTAAATTCGTTAAAGAATAAAAAAAAGAAAAAAATAGAGTGATTAAACCAAAAGCGGTGCAAATGAAAGTTTACACCAAATGAAGAAAATGAATAAAATAGAAAATAGCTATTATCTCTTATAATGTTCTAAGTGTGTGTATAATTTGGATTTCGTCAAGCCATTCTTCTTAATGAGTGTGGAGTAGTGCCCCCGCCACGTAACACCCCCGGACACTAATACTTCGAAGGCATTAGGGGGCGCTATTTATGGCTACAGACGAATCAAACGCTCAACGAACAATTCATGAATCATTCGACGAGAAGTTTGTTTGTGTTCGTCCATTTGCTAAATGAACGAATATGAACAATAATACCGTCCATTTAGTCAAACGATCGAACATGAACAGAGCCTACATTTTTTCATTTATGTTTGTGAATGTTTTGTAATGTGTTCGTTTATGTTTGTTAGGGTTTCTAGTTTTTATATTTTATTTAAAAATCTTCAAAATTCCACTAAATATTTGTGTATTGTACCTTTAAACAGTTTAGGATTCACAACTTTCGCAAATCGCAACCATTAGAAATTTTGTCATTTCCAATTACATTGCCGTCGTAGTCTCGATGACAACTTTCTTTATGATAAAAGATGTTAATATTATTCAACTTTAATATATGCTCATTTGTATTCATTATCATTAAGGTTTTTCTGTGTTCGTTTGTGTTCATGAACATTAATTTGTGTTCAGTTGAGTTTGTGTTCGTTATCTAAAATTAATGAATAAACACAACAAACA
>JARYGA010042283.1:0-35401 GCA_030545235.1 Helianthus tuberosus | reverse complement strand
GAGAAAGAACAGGAGACAAGCTCCATGGGAGCTAACCCTAAACCCAACAAATTCTTCAAATTGGAGGATCAAACAAGGGTCAAATTCGGATTTGAACACATAGAAACGGTCACCAAGTCAAGGGGATCGTAAGGTATGTCGAATTTCTAACAATCTTGAAGTTGTAAAAATTGGATAATCATCCTAATCGTGAATTAGGCATGGATTAGAGAAGCTATGGCTAGATTAGTGATGTATATTTGCTTAGGAACAAAACCCTAAGTGAAAATCATACATAACATGCTATGGATTGAATGATTGAATGATTTACCACACTAGGTTAAGTGGGTTTTAATCTTATGATGAATTTGATGATATGATTGTGATTAGGATCATCATGCATGTTAGTAATCGGGAAATACTTAAACAATTTGCAAGTTTGAGTATTTGATCATAAGTGATAGTGGTGAATTTTGATGTTAATCTTGGTAAAAATAACTAGTTATGAACTAGTTAGTAAATATGTAAAATCATGCACATTAGGTGTTTGTTAAAATGCCTAAATGAGAACTAAGTGTTGATAATGTGCCTATTTGAGTCTTGTGAACTTGATAGTGCAATCATATGTGTTAATTGGTGATTTGACTTTTAAATAGTCAAACCGAGCATTAATAAGATCGAATGGCAATTGTGATAGAAAATATGTAAGGTGGAATAGTCATAATTAATGATGACTAATATAACCGTCTTACGAATTACAATGATAGTTTGACGCTTGGCAAGCTAGGTGAAGGCTTGAGGAGAAAGCGGGTCGAACGAATCAAGAATGAAAAGGAAAGCGTAATTCGGATGAAAGGTAAGTGAAACTTACACACTTTTGTTGAATACTTATTTACTTTACAAGTAATAAATGCGATAACGATAATAATGAAAATATGATTTCCGACGCGATTGGTACGAGTCGGAACATATAAAGATGGTAAAAACCATGGTTTATGGTAAAAATGATAAATCGGTAAATCGGTCATGTAATGACTAAGAGATTATGAGTTTGATAAGATTACCGCGTAGTGTAATCTAATATTGAGAAAAGGGGTAAAAATGGAAATTTAGTCAAGTGTCGATTAATGTAAATTGACAATAAAAAGGGCACCCATGGCGTAAGCCGAACGGGTCAAATTTGTAAGAAATGAGTTAAAGAGAAAAGGAGGGGTCAAGTGGTAACATCCCACATGGGCCGGATGTGTAAATTTGAAACTTACAAACCTTGTTTTACTACATATGTAAATGTTTGATCATATGAGCCAAACGGGTCAAATGGTGATGATAACACCATTTGACAATAATGACTAATCTTGGTTGTCAAGTCATATGTAAACAGGAACGAGTAGCAATTCTGGGATAATTGCGACGCTATAGAATATTGGTTAATAAATGCGAGGTATAAACGGGTCTATACGTTGATCCGAGCCAGGTACGCACAAAAAAGTTGTAGTAAGAAGTGCAATTTGGTCAAATATTAGTGGAAGTCCTTTATCGTAAAAATGAAGGATTAAATGTGACCAAAACGCCCTTGTTAGCTAATTCGAACAAACAACCTTTAAAGGTTGTTTGGAAACAAGTTTTATGAGTAAACAAATACTTAGATTAAGTATAGAAATTGAAAGAGGTATTATATTAGTCAAACGGCACTATTGTAGTTTTTGCCGTAAAATGATGATTCGAGAGGAATAGTTTGGTTTATATAGATCACCACATCAAACCGCCATAAACACAATTGTGGTAGGGGATTATAGGATAAGAAATGTGGTGATGAAATGCTAAAAACAATCGAGAGCGATTTTAGGCTCGAAAGTGCTTAATTACCCTTACGGGTCAAAATAAGCATACGAGCGAGAAAGGGTTTTAAATTGTGAATTAAACTTGTGATTAGAACCTAAAATGGTAGTTAATAGCAAATTGAGAAGTGTAGGTGATGTAGGAATCAAACAGATGTGTTCGTTTGATAAAATGCATAAACGGGTCAAAATGTGGTAAAAAGGGCATTAAGCCGAAGAGCTAAAGGTCCGAATTTTTATCAAGTTGTATGTTGGATTTAACTCCATTAGATGGAGAATTAAATTACAGACGCGTAGGAAAAAGAATCGCGTAAAACGGAGCTATAACGAAGAAGTTATGGTCGTTTCCGTGAAATCAGATCGTGCTGGAAATCTGCAGCACAGCTGCAGCAACATTCTGTTTAAATTGAGGCAGTAGCGTAGCGCGACTGCATAGGCTTGTAGCCGTCGCGCTACGCGACTGCGTATGTTATTCCGAAATTTTGTTTTCGTGTCCCGTTTTGTCTTGGGAACTCGTTTAAACGCGTTTTAAGCTAAGTATGACTAATCCAACTCATGTTTTATGAGTTGCAGGTTTAATTCTAGCACCAGAGGACGATCAAGCTCAACGAGGAACCGAACACGACCAAGTTAAAGGCTTCCGCACTATGTATCGTTGTTACGTTAAACGACGAATGTACTCTTGTTATGTTGTTTACTTTTAAAATATAAAAAGTTTTTAATAAACCCGAGATTTCCAATGCTTATGTAATCTCAATTACATGTTTGTTTTCGTTAATTATACGAAAACCATTAAAATAATAACTAGGGTGTTACAAGTTGGTAATCAGAGCCCAAGGTTGAAGGGTAAAGTGTTCGGTTCGAGGCTTGATCGCAAATCCGGTAAGTACAAGTATGTTAACAGCTTAGCATGCTAAAGTGTTGTAAACAACACATAGGGCTATCGTGTGATACACGTTACCCCAATTAAAACGATTGATATAGTTGACGAAAATACGCGCGTTGACGCGTATAATAGAAAAAGCTTTGTATTAGAATACGGGCGATTATTGAAGTAGATGCTACTAAATTTTGTGAATGTTTTAATTGAAGGACACTCGCGTTTGAAGACGACGAGAGTCAAACAAATTGTGGATATGATGATGGAATGGTCCGAGATATGATAAAAAGAGCATGCTCATTAAGGACCTAAATCGCGTAATGATCGCAGATAAGCTAATGGCAAGGAAAGCCTGTTAAAGCAAGCAAAATCAGGTACACGCTTTAAATTATTACATGAATAGTAATATGCAACAAATACATAAAGATTAAAAGTTGCATATGTAGATAGAAAACTTGGGAAAAACCTGAATAGAATACCTATCTAGGATATTGTTTCCAAGAAAAACAAGTAGAGGTATTACTTACATAGGGCGTGATGTGAAAACTATAAAAAGGTCATGTGTATCATGTGTTAATCGCTTACTCTGGCCAAGTAAGTAGTGGCATATGATACCATGAACTTCTTATGGCGGACACGTTTACGTCCGATGTGGTAATGGCGGGGTGAATGGGACTAGTTAAAAAAAAAAAAGTACCCAAATGAGACAGATAAGCAAGATATTTGAAAATAATGTAAACACACAACCGAGTGACGGAAGCGTGTTACATTAGGATAATGAGCCCGAGTGAAGGGACAAACAAGCATGTAAAACGATTTAGACAAGTATTGGGATGGAGTGTACTTACACTCGAACCCAGAAAACGCAAGCATGTAAAACGATTTAGACAAGTATTGGGAGGGAGTGTACTTACACTCGAACCCAGAAAACGCAAGCATGTAAAACGATTTAGACAAGTATTGGGATGGAGTGTACTTACACTCGAACCCAGAAAACGCAAGCATGTAAAACGATTTAGACAAGTATTGGGATGGAGTGTACTTACACTCGAACCCAGAAAACGCAAGCATGTAAAACGATTTAGACAAGTATTGGGAGGGAGTGTACTTACACTCGAACCCAGAAAACGCAAGCATGCAAAACGATTTAGACAAGTCTTGGGAGGGAGTGTACTTACACTCGAACCCAGAAAACGCAAGCATGTAAAATGATTTAGACAAGTATTGGGAAGGAGTGTACTTACACCCGAACCTGGAAAATGCAAATATATCCCTTAACGAGTCGTTTTTGTAAAACGTCAAACTTAAGGGCAAAGTCAGAATATAAAAATGAAGCGAGGTCTTAATGCATACCGGGAGGGTTGCAATAATAACGACTTCGGTAAAACACCCGGTTAATGGGTAAGAATTAAACACATGCGTAGAAACCAAGAGACGTGAACACGGGTTGAGAAATCAAAGGACTTGGATTACGAGTTATGACTATAAAATCTCGTAAATAGAAATTGTGAGTAAATATGTTCAACTATTCGAAGTCGAATGGGTTGAATAAAGAATAAAGTTGATTATTATAAGTGATGGATTTCACATTAATAGGTCAAACAAGTTGAATACAATATAACGCCGAATGGCACTAATGAACGTTAACCAGATAAAGGTAGCGTTCAATGCAAGAGAATAATAAGCTCGGTAATGGGATATAACCAAATAGGAATATATGCAAATCAAATAACAGTAAGCATAAGAACAAACTGACGCGTAAATAACGTCAGAAGTCATAAAGTCAGAAGGATTAGTCCGGAAGTAAACAAATGAAACCTGAGACTACGGTCAAGGTCAATTGAAGTTCAAGGGTGAAAGTAAACGATTCCAAACACAATAAGAAATGCCTGGAAGCTATATGTGTATATGTACATTTGAATATAGACAAGAATAAAAGATGATCTACGGGATCATCATAACCTACGGGATTAAACACAGTGTTAAGGTCTACGGACCAAAATGGACCCTCGGGTCATAAAGAGAGGGAAACGAGTTGTTAATATCTCACCTTAAGAAGGTGAAAAACTTAAAGAAATAGCCTTTGGGGCTAAGTGAAAGAATCTACGGGTCAATAGTGTAAAGCAAGGGGAACTAGTTGTGATTCCCCGCATAAGACTAAGACTGTAAAAGAATAAATTATGGACTGTCAATATCCTGGTATGGATAATGAACAAAAGTTAATGAGAAGACCCTAAAACTAAAACTTCGGTTTTAGTAAGAAATAACGTTTTACAAACATAAATTCTGATAGTAATGTAAATAATAAGCATGAAAAATACAAGTCTTGACACTGATAGGCGCAAGACGACATATTCGAAAAGTGTTATTTTCGAAAATAAAAAGGTTGATGCAAACTAAACGCGATGTGACACGATCACGGTTAGGAAATGTGATGTGAAGTAAAATCACATTATAACCAAGCGAGCGATAAAAGTAACTGAACTAATAAGACTAGTTAATGAGACCGGTTAAAGTCACCAATTCAAATCAAGAAATTTGGTTTGCTAGTAAGCGGTAGATTCGGTATAGCTGAACCGAATCAATAAATTTGAAAACAAAAGAAATAGCTGCCAAAAGTGAAAAGATTTCACTAAAGGCCTTTAAACGAGTCAAAATAACGGACTCATAAGGAATTCGATAGTATATGAAAGCGATGAATAACGCTAAATTGAATAAACTAGTGGAAATAACGAGATTACGTTATTTCAAGTTACATTATGTCGTATGAGGTACGTAGGGGTTCTGTAACCAAAAGGATATTACCAAAAATTTTCTGGTAATACTAACAATTGGTTAAAGTATGAATAATGCTTAGGAGATTACCCAGGTCAAACCCATTGAGTTTAAAACTCAATGAACTATGTAAGAAAAGGTTTCGAGGACGAAACCTCTTTAAGGGGGGTAGACTTGTAACACCCCGAAAACGGGTTTGGTAATTAAACCCCGTTAATACTAAAAGATGGGTAAAGTACCGTTAGTGGTAAAAATTTACCCGGTGGAATATTAGGATTTAAATAATTAATCCTAATAACAAATAAAAGTGAATAAAAGCTTTAAGGAAATAAAATGGATAAAAGGCCCGAGCTAACGGGACCTAAAATAAACTTAGTCATAAATATTCCCGAACCCGCTAAGTTAACTAGGAATATTAAACCTAGTTAATAAGTGAGAGTATTGTTGAAAATAATTAGGTTGTGACCTAATTAATAACTAACCAAACAAGAGGGACCAAAACCGGGTAACTTGAAATAACACTTATAAACTTAAAATAAAACACAAACACACACACTAGAGTGTGTGTGTGTGTGTGCGTGAGAAAGAACAGGAGACAAGCTCCATGGGAGCTAACCCTAAACCCAACAAATTCTTCAAATTGGAGGATCAAACAAGGGTCAAATTCGGATTTGAACACATAGAAACGGTCACCAAGTCAAGGGGATCGTAAGGTATGTCGAATTTCTAACAATCTTGAAGTTGTAAAAATTGGATAATCATCCTAATCGTGAATTAGGCATGGATTAGAGAAGCTATGGCTAGATTAGTGATGTATATTTGCTTAGGAACAAAACCCTAAGTGAAAATCATACATAACATGCTATGGATTGAATGATTGAATGATTTACCACACTAGGTTAAGTGGGTTTTAATCTTATGATGAATTTGATGATATGATTGTGATTAGGATCATCATGCATGTTAGTAATCGGGAAATACTTAAACAATTTGCAAGTTTGAGTATTTGATCATAAGTGATAGTGGTGAATTTTGATGTTAATCTTGGTAAAAATAACTAGTTATGAACTAGTTAGTAAATATGTAAAATCATGCACATTAGGTGTTTGTTAAAATGCCTAAATGAGAACTAAGTGTTGATAATGTGCCTATTTGAGTCTTGTGAACTTGATAGTGCAATCATATGTGTTAATTGGTGATTTGACTTTTAAATAGTCAAACCGAGCATTAATAAGATCGAATGGCAATTGTGATAGAAAATATGTAAGGTGGAATAGTCATAATTAATGATGACTAATATAACCGTCTTACGAATTACAATGATAGTTTGACGCTTGGCAAGCTAGGTGAAGGCTTGAGGAGAAAGCGGGTCGAACGAATCAAGAATGAAAAGGAAAGCGTAATTCGGATGAAAGGTAAGTGAAACTTACACACTTTTGTTGAATACTTATTTACTTTACAAGTAATAAATGCGATAACGATAATAATGAAAATATGATTTCCGACGCGATTGGTACGAGTCGGAACATATAAAGATGGTAAAAACCATGGTTTATGGTAAAAATGATAAATCGGTAAATCGGTCATGTAATGACTAAGAGATTATGAGTTTGATAAGATTACCGCGTAGTGTAATCTAATATTGAGAAAAGGGGTAAAAATGGAAATTTAGTCAAGTGTCGATTAATGTAAATTGACAATAAAAAGGGCACCCATGGCGTAAGCCGAACGGGTCAAATTTGTAAGAAATGAGTTAAAGAGAAAAGGAGGGGTCAAGTGGTAACATCCCACATGGGCCGGATGTGTAAATTTGAAACTTACAAACCTTGTTTTACTACATATGTAAATGTTTGATCATATGAGCCAAACGGGTCAAATGGTGATGATAACACCATTTGACAATAATGACTAATCTTGGTTGTCAAGTCATATGTAAACAGGAACGAGTAGCAATTCTGGGATAATTGCGACGCTATAGAATATTGGTTAATAAATGCGAGGTATAAACGGGTCTATACGTTGATCCGAGCCAGGTACGCACAAAAAAGTTGTAGTAAGAAGTGCAATTTGGTCAAATATTAGTGGAAGTCCTTTATCGTAAAAATGAAGGATTAAATGTGACCAAAACGCCCTTGTTAGCTAATTCGAACAAACAACCTTTAAAGGTTGTTTGGAAACAAGTTTTATGAGTAAACAAATACTTAGATTAAGTATAGAAATTGAAAGAGGTATTATATTAGTCAAACGGCACTATTGTAGTTTTTGCCGTAAAATGATGATTCGAGAGGAATAGTTTGGTTTATATAGATCACCACATCAAACCGCCATAAACACAATTGTGGTAGGGGATTATAGGATAAGAAATGTGGTGATGAAATGCTAAAAACAATCGAGAGCGATTTTAGGCTCGAAAGTGCTTAATTACCCTTACGGGTCAAAATAAGCATACGAGCGAGAAAGGGTTTTAAATTGTGAATTAAACTTGTGATTAGAACCTAAAATGGTAGTTAATAGCAAATTGAGAAGTGTAGGTGATGTAGGAATCAAACAGATGTGTTCGTTTGATAAAATGCATAAACGGGTCAAAATGTGGTAAAAAGGGCATTAAGCCGAAGAGCTAAAGGTCCGAATTTTTATCAAGTTGTATGTTGGATTTAACTCCATTAGATGGAGAATTAAATTACAGACGCGTAGGAAAAAGAATCGCGTAAAACGGAGCTATAACGAAGAAGTTATGGTCGTTTCCGTGAAATCAGATCGTGCTGGAAATCTGCAGCACAGCTGCAGCAACATTCTGTTTAAATTGAGGCAGTAGCGTAGCGCGACTGCATAGGCTTGTAGCCGTCGCGCTACGCGACTGCGTATGTTATTCCGAAATTTTGTTTTCGTGTCCCGTTTTGTCTTGGGAACTCGTTTAAACGCGTTTTAAGCTAAGTATGACTAATCCAACTCATGTTTTATGAGTTGCAGGTTTAATTCTAGCACCAGAGGACGATCAAGCTCAACGAGGAACCGAACACGACCAAGTTAAAGGCTTCCGCACTATGTATCGTTGTTACGTTAAACGACGAATGTACTCTTGTTATGTTGTTTACTTTTAAAATATAAAAAGTTTTTAATAAACCCGAGATTTCCAATGCTTATGTAATCTCAATTACATGTTTGTTTTCGTTAATTATACGAAAACCATTAAAATAATAACTAGGGTGTTACAAGTTGGTAATCAGAGCCCAAGGTTGAAGGGTAAAGTGTTCGGTTCGAGGCTTGATCGCAAATCCGGTAAGTACAAGTATGTTAACAGCTTAGCATGCTAAAGTGTTGTAAACAACACATAGGGCTATCGTGTGATACACGTTACCCCAATTAAAACGATTGATATAGTTGACGAAAATACGCGCGTTGACGCGTATAATAGAAAAAGCTTTGTATTAGAATACGGGCGATTATTGAAGTAGATGCTACTAAATTTTGTGAATGTTTTAATTGAAGGACACTCGCGTTTGAAGACGACGAGAGTCAAACAAATTGTGGATATGATGATGGAATGGTCCGAGATATGATAAAAAGAGCATGCTCATTAAGGACCTAAATCGCGTAATGATCGCAGATAAGCTAATGGCAAGGAAAGCCTGTTAAAGCAAGCAAAATCAGGTACACGCTTTAAATTATTACATGAATAGTAATATGCAACAAATACATAAAGATTAAAAGTTGCATATGTAGATAGAAAACTTGGGAAAAACCTGAATAGAATACCTATCTAGGATATTGTTTCCAAGAAAAACAAGTAGAGGTATTACTTACATAGGGCGTGATGTGAAAACTATAAAAAGGTCATGTGTATCATGTGTTAATCGCTTACTCTGGCCAAGTAAGTAGTGGCATATGATACCATGAACTTCTTATGGCGGACACGTTTACGTCCGATGTGGTAATGGCGGGGTGAATGGGACTAGTTAAAAAAAAAAAGTACCCAAATGAGACAGATAAGCAAGATATTTGAAAATAATGTAAACACACAACCGAGTGACGGAAGCGTGTTACATTAGGATAATGAGCCCGAGTGAAGGGACAAACAAGCATGTAAAACGATTTAGACAAGTATTGGGATGGAGTGTACTTACACTCGAACCCAGAAAACGCAAGCATGTAAAACGATTTAGACAAGTATTGGGAGGGAGTGTACTTACACTCGAACCCAGAAAACGCAAGCATGTAAAACGATTTAGACAAGTATTGGGATGGAGTGTACTTACACTCGAACCCAGAAAACGCAAGCATGTAAAACGATTTAGACAAGTATTGGGATGGAGTGTACTTACACTCGAACCCAGAAAACGCAAGCATGTAAAACGATTTAGACAAGTATTGGGAGGGAGTGTACTTACACTCGAACCCAGAAAACGCAAGCATGCAAAACGATTTAGACAAGTCTTGGGAGGGAGTGTACTTACACTCGAACCCAGAAAACGCAAGCATGTAAAATGATTTAGACAAGTATTGGGAAGGAGTGTACTTACACCCGAACCTGGAAAATGCAAATATATCCCTTAACGAGTCGTTTTTGTAAAACGTCAAACTTAAGGGCAAAGTCAGAATATAAAAAT
Source organism: Helianthus tuberosus (assembly GCA_030545235.1). Taxonomy (NCBI): domain Eukaryota; kingdom Viridiplantae; phylum Streptophyta; class Magnoliopsida; order Asterales; family Asteraceae; genus Helianthus; species Helianthus tuberosus. Next base: position 25,322 of record JARYGA010042283.1, on the reverse strand, counting down.
GAAGCGAGGTCTTAATGCATACCGGGAGGGTTGCAATAATAACGACTTCGGTAAAACACCCGGTTAATGGGTAAGAATTAAACACATGCGTAGAAACCAAGAGACGTGAACACGGGTTGAGAAATCAAAGGACTTGGATTACGAGTTATGACTATAAAATCTCGTAAATAGAAATTGTGAGTAAATATGTTCAACTATTCGAAGTCGAATGGGTTGAATAAAGAATAAAGTTGATTATTATAAGTGATGGATTTCACATTAATAGGTCAAACAAGTTGAATACAATATAACGCCGAATGGCACTAATGAACGTTAACCAGATAAAGGTAGCGTTCAATGCAAGAGAATAATAAGCTCGGTAATGGGATATAACCAAATAGGAATATATGCAAATCAAATAACAGTAAGCATAAGAACAAACTGACGCGTAAATAACGTCAGAAGTCATAAAGTCAGAAGGATTAGTCCGGAAGTAAACAAATGAAACCTGAGACTACGGTCAAGGTCAATTGAAGTTCAAGGGTGAAAGTAAACGATTCCAAACACAATAAGAAATGCCTGGAAGCTATATGTGTATATGTACATTTGAATATAGACAAGAATAAAAGATGATCTACGGGATCATCATAACCTACGGGATTAAACACAGTGTTAAGGTCTACGGACCAAAATGGACCCTCGGGTCATAAAGAGAGGGAAACGAGTTGTTAATATCTCACCTTAAGAAGGTGAAAAACTTAAAGAAATAGCCTTTGGGGCTAAGTGAAAGAATCTACGGGTCAATAGTGTAAAGCAAGGGGAACTAGTTGTGATTCCCCGCATAAGACTAAGACTGTAAAAGAATAAATTATGGACTGTCAATATCCTGGTATGGATAATGAACAAAAGTTAATGAGAAGACCCTAAAACTAAAACTTCGGTTTTAGTAAGAAATAACGTTTTACAAACATAAATTCTGATAGTAATGTAAATAATAAGCATGAAAAATACAAGTCTTGACACTGATAGGCGCAAGACGACATATTCGAAAAGTGTTATTTTCGAAAATAAAAAGGTTGATGCAAACTAAACGCGATGTGACACGATCACGGTTAGGAAATGTGATGTGAAGTAAAATCACATTATAACCAAGCGAGCGATAAAAGTAACTGAACTAATAAGACTAGTTAATGAGACCGGTTAAAGTCACCAATTCAAATCAAGAAATTTGGTTTGCTAGTAAGCGGTAGATTCGGTATAGCTGAACCGAATCAATAAATTTGAAAACAAAAGAAATAGCTGCCAAAAGTGAAAAGATTTCACTAAAGGCCTTTAAACGAGTCAAAATAACGGACTCATAAGGAATTCGATAGTATATGAAAGCGATGAATAACGCTAAATTGAATAAACTAGTGGAAATAACGAGATTACGTTATTTCAAGTTACATTATGTCGTATGAGGTACGTAGGGGTTCTGTAACCAAAAGGATATTACCAAAAATTTTCTGGTAATACTAACAATTGGTTAAAGTATGAATAATGCTTAGGAGATTACCCAGGTCAAACCCATTGAGTTTAAAACTCAATGAACTATGTAAGAAAAGGTTTCGAGGACGAAACCTCTTTAAGGGGGGTAGACTTGTAACACCCCGAAAACGGGTTTGGTAATTAAACCCCGTTAATACTAAAAGATGGGTAAAGTACCGTTAGTGGTAAAAATTTACCCGGTGGAATATTAGGATTTAAATAATTAATCCTAATAACAAATAAAAGTGAATAAAAGCTTTAAGGAAATAAAATGGATAAAAGGCCCGAGCTAACGGGACCTAAAATAAACTTAGTCATAAATATTCCCGAACCCGCTAAGTTAACTAGGAATATTAAACCTAGTTAATAAGTGAGAGTATTGTTGAAAATAATTAGGTTGTGACCTAATTAATAACTAACCAAACAAGAGGGACCAAAACCGGGTAACTTGAAATAACACTTATAAACTTAAAATAAAACACAAACACACACACTAGAGTGTGTGTGTGTGTGTGCGTGAGAAAGAACAGGAGACAAGCTCCATGGGAGCTAACCCTAAACCCAACAAATTCTTCAAATTGGAGGATCAAACAAGGGTCAAATTCGGATTTGAACACATAGAAACGGTCACCAAGTCAAGGGGATCGTAAGGTATGTCGAATTTCTAACAATCTTGAAGTTGTAAAAATTGGATAATCATCCTAATCGTGAATTAGGCATGGATTAGAGAAGCTATGGCTAGATTAGTGATGTATATTTGCTTAGGAACAAAACCCTAAGTGAAAATCATACATAACATGCTATGGATTGAATGATTGAATGATTTACCACACTAGGTTAAGTGGGTTTTAATCTTATGATGAATTTGATGATATGATTGTGATTAGGATCATCATGCATGTTAGTAATCGGGAAATACTTAAACAATTTGCAAGTTTGAGTATTTGATCATAAGTGATAGTGGTGAATTTTGATGTTAATCTTGGTAAAAATAACTAGTTATGAACTAGTTAGTAAATATGTAAAATCATGCACATTAGGTGTTTGTTAAAATGCCTAAATGAGAACTAAGTGTTGATAATGTGCCTATTTGAGTCTTGTGAACTTGATAGTGCAATCATATGTGTTAATTGGTGATTTGACTTTTAAATAGTCAAACCGAGCATTAATAAGATCGAATGGCAATTGTGATAGAAAATATGTAAGGTGGAATAGTCATAATTAATGATGACTAATATAACCGTCTTACGAATTACAATGATAGTTTGACGCTTGGCAAGCTAGGTGAAGGCTTGAGGAGAAAGCGGGTCGAACGAATCAAGAATGAAAAGGAAAGCGTAATTCGGATGAAAGGTAAGTGAAACTTACACACTTTTGTTGAATACTTATTTACTTTACAAGTAATAAATGCGATAACGATAATAATGAAAATATGATTTCCGACGCGATTGGTACGAGTCGGAACATATAAAGATGGTAAAAACCATGGTTTATGGTAAAAATGATAAATCGGTAAATCGGTCATGTAATGACTAAGAGATTATGAGTTTGATAAGATTACCGCGTAGTGTAATCTAATATTGAGAAAAGGGGTAAAAATGGAAATTTAGTCAAGTGTCGATTAATGTAAATTGACAATAAAAAGGGCACCCATGGCGTAAGCCGAACGGGTCAAATTTGTAAGAAATGAGTTAAAGAGAAAAGGAGGGGTCAAGTGGTAACATCCCACATGGGCCGGATGTGTAAATTTGAAACTTACAAACCTTGTTTTACTACATATGTAAATGTTTGATCATATGAGCCAAACGGGTCAAATGGTGATGATAACACCATTTGACAATAATGACTAATCTTGGTTGTCAAGTCATATGTAAACAGGAACGAGTAGCAATTCTGGGATAATTGCGACGCTATAGAATATTGGTTAATAAATGCGAGGTATAAACGGGTCTATACGTTGATCCGAGCCAGGTACGCACAAAAAAGTTGTAGTAAGAAGTGCAATTTGGTCAAATATTAGTGGAAGTCCTTTATCGTAAAAATGAAGGATTAAATGTGACCAAAACGCCCTTGTTAGCTAATTCGAACAAACAACCTTTAAAGGTTGTTTGGAAACAAGTTTTATGAGTAAACAAATACTTAGATTAAGTATAGAAATTGAAAGAGGTATTATATTAGTCAAACGGCACTATTGTAGTTTTTGCCGTAAAATGATGATTCGAGAGGAATAGTTTGGTTTATATAGATCACCACATCAAACCGCCATAAACACAATTGTGGTAGGGGATTATAGGATAAGAAATGTGGTGATGAAATGCTAAAAACAATCGAGAGCGATTTTAGGCTCGAAAGTGCTTAATTACCCTTACGGGTCAAAATAAGCATACGAGCGAGAAAGGGTTTTAAATTGTGAATTAAACTTGTGATTAGAACCTAAAATGGTAGTTAATAGCAAATTGAGAAGTGTAGGTGATGTAGGAATCAAACAGATGTGTTCGTTTGATAAAATGCATAAACGGGTCAAAATGTGGTAAAAAGGGCATTAAGCCGAAGAGCTAAAGGTCCGAATTTTTATCAAGTTGTATGTTGGATTTAACTCCATTAGATGGAGAATTAAATTACAGACGCGTAGGAAAAAGAATCGCGTAAAACGGAGCTATAACGAAGAAGTTATGGTCGTTTCCGTGAAATCAGATCGTGCTGGAAATCTGCAGCACAGCTGCAGCAACATTCTGTTTAAATTGAGGCAGTAGCGTAGCGCGACTGCATAGGCTTGTAGCCGTCGCGCTACGCGACTGCGTATGTTATTCCGAAATTTTGTTTTCGTGTCCCGTTTTGTCTTGGGAACTCGTTTAAACGCGTTTTAAGCTAAGTATGACTAATCCAACTCATGTTTTATGAGTTGCAGGTTTAATTCTAGCACCAGAGGACGATAAAGCTCAACGAGGAACCGAACACGACCAAGTTAAAGGCTTCCGCACTATGTATCGTTGTTACGTTAAACGACGAATGTACTCTTGTTATGTTGTTTACTTTTAAAATATAAAAAGTTTTTAATAAACCCGAGATTTCCAATGCTTATGTAATCTCAATTACATGTTTGTTTTCGTTAATTATACGACAACCATTAAAATAATAACTAGGGTGTTACAAATGCTTTCAACATGGTTGACCGTTCAGCGTTCCTCCAGCAGGTCCACCAACGTTGCCCATCTATCTATCGGTGGGTCCAGTTCCTGTACGCCCAACCCGCTCGGTTGTATGTTGGCAGCGAGTGTATCGGGGCCACCACTGGAGTGCAACAGGGAGATCCCTTGGGGCCCCTCCTCTTTGCCCTAGCCTTACATCCCCTTATTCTCCGTGTACAGGAGCACTGTAACCTCCCCTTTCATGCTTGGTATTTGGATGATGGTACGATCATAGGTAATGCAATGGAAGTTGCTAAAGCCTTGGACATCATCAAGACGGAGGGACCATCCATAGGGCTCCATCTCAATATTAAGAAAACGGAAGTGTACTGGCCATCTTGTGACGGTCTCAAGGTGCAGGACGGCCTTTTCCCGAGAGGGATAGGTAGACCTGTGAGGGGGGTTAAGCTCCTTGGGGGGCGGTTAGCCGAGACTCTGCTTTTATTGGGGAATTAGCAGGGCGGCGGGCATCGACAGCGGTTGACCTTATGAAACTCTTGCCCTGCTTACAGTACCCCCAGTGCGAGCTTCTTCTTTTAAGGTCATGCATGGGGGTAGCTAAGTTACTGTTTGGGCTGCGGACCTGCCAACCTCACTTGATGGCAAATGCGGTATCCTGTTTTGATGATGGTCTCCGAAAGGCTATTGAAGACATTGTTGTTTGTGGGGGGGCCTACTTTGGTGAACTTCATTGGCGTTTGGCATCTTTGCCGATGCGCCTGGGTGGTTTGGGCCTCCTCTCAGCTCGGGATATTGGAGTTTATGCTTTTGTGGCGTCTAGAGCTCAGTCGTGTGTATTGCAAGACCACATCCTTCGGAACAGTGGGGTTGATAAGCTTGACGTAGACTACCAACAGACCCTCGAGTATTTAAGTGTCTCTCTTCCAGACTTTGACATTGGCGGTTTCTCTAATATGGACACCGCCCCCCCAAAGCCACAAAAAACTTTGGCGAATGCTCTATTTGAGAAAATCGCTCGGAATCTGGGAGAAACACTTGATCTGTCTCCCCGCCAGAAGGCGGTGATTGAGTGCTTGAAAGGCCCCCATACGCAAGACTTTTTGACTGTTATCCCGATCGAGGGGCTGGGGCAATGCATGTCGGCTGTTGAGTACAGGGCTATCCTCAAATACCGGCTGATGATCCCTATGTATCCAGAAGACGAAACCTGCCCAATCTGCCGTAAAGCCTGCATGGATAAATACGGGGAGCATGTTGTTCATTGCAAGGAGCTCCCTGGTTTCAAATACCGGCATGACTGGGTGAGGGATGTTTTGGGGGACATCTTGAGGAGAGCGGGGATTTCTGCCAAGAAGGAGGCCCCTGTGAATTTCCTTACAGACCCCATGGAAGGGAGATCTACATTGAGAACAGCGGACCTGCTCGTCTTTGGCTGGGCGGGAGGGAAACATGCTTGTGTAGATCTCACAGGAGTCTCTCCCTTAGCTGGGTTAAGGGAAAATTGGTTTGTAGCAGGACAAGCGGTAAAGAAAGCAGAATCTAAAAAGGTGAACAAACACGCTAAAGCATGTGCTGATAACCAACATGCATTTGTCCCCTTCGCCTTCGACACCTTTGGATCCCTGGCTCCAGAAGCTATCCGTTTGCTGACTAGGGTGCAACAGGTTGTCCACAGCAGTGGCTCATCAACAAGGGGGCAGGGGTTTGTTTTTAATTGGCTAGGGTTTGCTATCCAGAAAGGGGTAGCGGCGCAGCTTGTTGCTCGCTTACCTGCGACATTGATGTAAAGTGCATTTTGTCGAGTAAAAAGAATTAAATGCACAGATAGTCTTTGTGGTTAAAAAAAAATGAAATGTTTTTAATTTTATAAAGTTATAAATGAATTATAAAAAATTCAAAATTAATAATTGAGTAATGATGAGGTAGGAGCTTTATGACTACACCCTCTAGTGATATAACGTCCCATAAAACCCCTCTATTACGTGATGTATCACTTGTGGCATATCGACCCCAAGAGGCTTTATTACTATACATGGACATAGTAATTTGAAGTTTCAGAATATTAAATTTTCCAAAATGCAAAAAGCCGAAGAAATCAACTTCTTCCAACTTTGCAGCTACAATCCAAATGTTTCAACTTTCTTCGGTTTTGCCGCACATGTCCGATTAAGGAAAAAAATATTGTATTTTTTACTGAAAAGTTTCCCATATTTTCTTGAATTCACAATGTTTCTTGTTAAAGTTAAACTTGTGATTATGGGGCTGAATTGAACAAAGTTTGACATGTCTGCTGCGTTGTGTTTTAATATATGCATGCCACCTGCTCGATGAAATGCCTGATCAAGTGTGATTTTGTATTTTCAATTGACTTTGATATGGAAATGAAATCAGAAGTTACCTAAGTGAGCATGAACCTGTAGGTTTTGATTAGAAAAAAGAAAAGATATCCCATTTCTAGAGGGTTACAACTTACATCTTAATCTTGGATACAATATTATTGCTCTTTAACATATGGCGAAGCTTGAAATTTTTTACGGGGGGGTCGAAAACGTACATACCCAAAAATTTCTATAGAACCGGGGGGTCGAAAAAATATACTCAAAAATTTCTATACGAAAACTACATATATAACACGACTGGCCGAAAAGTTTGGGGGGTCGGGCGCCCCTCCCGGCCCCTTCAAAGCATCGCCCCATACGTATACAAGACTTATATTATTATTAGTCAGTTGAATAGTGGTTTACTTATTTAAGAACCACCATTTACTTCCCACAGGGAGATCCATCTGCAGATCTCAACACACACACACACAAATTGATATTTGTTTAGTTTCATCTGTATATGTATATTTATAATTCATTAACTCATGTTTACTAATTTATTATTAGTTAGTTTTAATATATTTTATATCTAGTTGTATCTTTATTTTCCTGTTTCCGGGCAATTGGATTACTTTTATAAACAGAAATACCTGTCACCACCACCAGACAGCAGTTGAATATACACAAAAGTAAACGTTTCCATGAGACTGCATCTTCATCAATCTGTCTTCTTCTGCAGCACATAATGCCGCCGCCGCCGCCAAAACCCCTCTTATTTGCCTCTTCCTCCACCAACCACCATTATCTGATGATCAGTTTCGTAGGCTTCTTGATTATACTCATGCTCCTGTTCCCCACACTTGCTGATGCAGATTGTAACCCTGGTGATAAACATTCGCTATTGTCGTTTGCAGCCAGCTTTCCCAACCTCAATTGGTCTGCTGCTACGGTCGATTGTTGCTCATGGGATGGAATCTCTTGTGATGATAAAAGATATCGGGTCGTCGCGTTATCTATATCCAAAAGAGGCCTTCGTGGCACCATCCATTCTTCTCTTCAGAATCTCACATCTCTCTCTTTCCTCAACCTGTCTTATAACTTCCTTTCTGGTCCCCTCCCCGACCGACTTTTCTCCTCTTTCAACAACCTCCACACCATAGACTTGAGCTACAATAGGCTTTCTGGACACTTACCCAACATCTTTCCGGCTACCCTCCAATCGCTCAATCTCTCCAGCAATCATTTCAGTGGGACAATTCAAAAAGATATTCTCGAATCGCTTCAAAGCATGACCGCGCTAAATCTCAGCAACAACAGCTTCACTGGCTCAATTCCGCCCTCTATATGCACCACTTCACCAGCTTTAGTGCTCCTTGACTTCTCTCTAAACGACTTAACTGGAAATATCCCCCAAGGATTCGGTGCCTGTTCTAAGCTCCAGTTTTTCAGTTTGGGTTTTAACAATCTAACAGGACATATCCCAACTGATATAAGTGGCGCTCTATCTCTGCAACAATTATCATTACCTGGAAATTCTCTTGTGGGGAGATTAGTGAAAACATTACCAGCCTCACAAACCTCAGGAGTCTTGTCTTGTTTGGTAACATGCTGTCTGGTTCCATCCCTCGCAGTATCGGGATGCTGTCATTGTTGGAGAAACTGGAACTTCACATTAATCACCTCACTGGAACTCTACCTCTGTCGTTGATGAATTGCACGAAGCTTCAACTGCTTAATTTGAGGGTCAACTATTTAGGTGAAAGGCTTTCCGATTTTGATTTCTCCAGTTTCAGTCAACTGACCATACTTGACCTCGGCGAAAATCGTTTCAGTGGGGTACTACCTAAAAGCCTTTTCTCCTGCAAATCATTCATCGCCATCCGACTAGCCACAAATAGGCTAGAGGGGGAAATCTCACCTGACATACTTGAATTGCCATCTTTGTCCTTCCTCTCGCTTTCAAACAATACCTTTAAGAATATCAGTCAAGCGTTGAATATTCTTAGTAATCATAAGAAACTCACCACTCTCTTCCTTTCCAAGAATTTCTTCAATGAAACCCTACCAGCTGCAGGTATATCCGGGTTTCAAAATCTTATCTCCATGGGGCTTGGTGGTTGCAAGTTGTTTGGTCAATTTCCAACTTGGCTGATGTCACTAACAAACCTTGAGATACTCGACCTCTCTCAAAATAACATCAACGGCACAATTCCAGTCTGGATACAAAATCTTTCTAATCTTTTTTATATCGATTTATCTAACAATTCTCTCTCGGGCAGTTTCCCTGTAGAGCTTACTAGACTTCCAGCACTTGCATCACACCTTGTTCCGGACCAAGTAAACAATAAAAACTTTGAACTACCTGCATTCGTTGCACCACAAAATGCTTCCTATTTGCTGTATAATAATCCAACCGCCTTCCACCCTTCATTGTACCTAGCTAGCAATAACCTCAGTGGTGACATACCTGTTGAGATTGGCAATATGAAGTCTATTCATATTCTTGATCTGAGTCAAAACTATTTCTCTGGCACCATTCCCGTTTCAGTTTCAAACCTTACAAACCTGGAAATCCTCGACCTCTCTCATAATCTTTTATCTGGTGAGATCCCATGGTCCCTTAAAAGCTTGCACTTTTTGTCTTCTTTCAGTGTTGCGAACAATAGTCTTACAGGTTCAATACCAACCGGCGGCCAATTCGACACCTTTTCAAACCAGAGTTATGAAGGCAATCCAGGGTTATGTGGGCCCCCCATGCAAAAGTCTTGTAGCGAGCAATTGGATCATCCGTCTTCTTCTTCTTCTCCTTCTGGACATAAGAGAGGCCTTACCACGGAAATGATTGGTGGGCCAATCCTCGGATTCTGTTTTGGATTTGGGATCATTCTCACTTGTCAAACATTCTGCATACTGGCAAAAAGAAGGATTCTTCCTGGATGGATCCATAGATATTTCATATGGGCATGATTTCCTTCGGTTCCACATCAACAGTAGATGTCCCCAAGGATGCAAGTGGAGTCATATTGTTCTTAAACAATGCAAAGAACCTCAAGCATCTCATTATAACCAATGCCTTGAAAACACCTGGGTATTTCAGTCGAGCAAACGCCATCTCTTGCACACAATCTCACGTAGCTTTTCTTCTTGCTAATTTTGCTTTTTTTATTTGTGGTTTGAGGTTTCTTATGCAAAGGAATTTTTACTTGATGACAGTATGTTGATGTATAAAGAGATACATTTCATGTTTTCAACTATAACCTTTTGAATGGAAAATAGGAATCTTCTATTTTAACTGTGAATAAGACTACTAGTATCATACATGGGATATCATTTAAGGTCACATGATATCTTCAATAAATATTTTTCTTAAATGCCAGGCTTACTCTTCTTGTTTATGAGCAAGAAAAGCAAGACGCAGTGGTCGTCTGCAACTCTGCATGCTTAAAGTTTCACATTGGTATGAAACAACTGCATTCTTCGCTTTCAATCAGTTGGTACTTACACTTATAAAGTTCGGGTTAACCCGATATCAGAGTTGTGTTCAATTAAGTGTAATTAAGGGTACAATGACAACAGCAAACTACGTCATATTTAGCTGATCAGGCTAAAACTCATTTACATAAACTAGAATGCATCTAAGATTTCATATAAATACCCAAAGAGTTGTAGATAATTTGATGCGGGCCCAAGTGTGGAGGAGCGGGCCATCTTGTATTTGGAGGCCCAAAATCGTGTAACAAAAGGGGCTTCACTAAAATGGCTCTAACGCTTATTTCTATTAGTTATTTACCTTTTTATGTTTTTGGAGATTTTTGGGCATTTTGTTTTTGGGCTTGTGTTTGGCCCATTTCGAATTTTTGTTCCTATTTATATGTGTCTCTAGTAATATGAAAGATCAGACTTGAATTTTGAATTAACTCATTTTCACTTCAAATTCTGTGCCATTTGGGTTGAATTTTGGGGGTTGGGGAAGAACTATACAGGTATTTGCAGAATCAACGTGTTTGATCTTCGTTTTCGTAACACACGCTACATCGTAATTAGATTAAAACGATGAATTGTTGACATCCATATATTAAGGTTTCCTGAAAATGGAAGTGTCCACTCTAGTAGATTTGCTGGAGGACCTAACAAGAACCGACTGCGATCCACCTGATGCTTGGGCAGCCCAAACCCAAAAGAATATGTAGAACCAGTGGCGGAGCTTGAACGAAATTAGTGGGGGCGGACTCTCAAAATCCAAATCAGTGGGGGCCGGACTCTTAAAAATCCAATATTTTACACTAAAAAAATCGGAAATTTTCGGTAAAATTAACACTACGAGCGAAAACCAGGAGGGGCCGGGCACCTCCGGGCCACCAAGAAGCTGTGCCCCTGTGGAGAACTATACCCCTGCCTGTGATTAGTAACTCAGTAATACTAGTTTTTTTTTTTTTTTTGAGTAAATTACAAAAATCGTCCTTTATGTATGTTGATTATTGCAAACTGTGTCCTTTGTCTTCAATAATTACAGAAAACGTACTCGATGTTTGCAAACCCTTGCATGTTACGTCCTTTAGGCCTAACACAGTTAGCTTTCATGGTTAAATTTGACTAAGTCAACCCTACATAAGGGTATTTTGATTATTTTATCATAAATGTTAAAATAAATAATCATAAAAAAATAAAGAGTAAACTGCTAAATTCGTCCCTGAGGTTTGACTCAAATTGCTAGATCAGTCCAAAATCAAGTTTTGTTGCTAAAACAGTCCCTGAGCCTAGTTTCTGTTGCTATTTCAATCCAATAAATTAACACCGTTAGAACCTCTGTTAATGAATGGGTAAAACTGCTAAATTCGTCCCTGAGGTTTGATTCAAGTTGCTAGATCAGTCCAAAATCAAGTTTTTTGAATTTGTTAATTATAAACTTATTTAGGTATATAATTTTTCTAGACTTGCATTAATTTTTTGAATTTGTTAATTATAAACTTATTTAGATTATAAACTTATTTAGGTATATAATTTGCAAGTCAAGAAAAATTATTTGTTAGTTATTTTGATTATTATTATTATTATTATTATTATTATTATTATTATTATTATTATTATCATTAAATGTTTACTAATTATATACTTAAGTATTTAAATAAGATAATACTTAATTTAAATAAAGTTAGTTATTTTGATTATTATTATTATTATTATTATTATCATTAAATGTTTACTAATTATATACTTAAGTATTTAAATAAGATAATACTTAATTTAAATAAAATTAGTTTTAAAAATATAAATGTAGCTTTTTTGAAGAGCGCAATTTAACCGGCCCAGCCTTAAATACTGATTTTATTTTGATGTTGTTATTGTTGTTGTTACCATGTAAATATTTAGTATTTATTTAAGGATTTAAATAAGACAACAGTTAATTTAAACAATATTTAGTTATGAAAAATACAAACATTATATGTAAATTTAAATATTAAAAATTAACATAATTTTTATTTATTTTTATTTAAATCGTAATATTTAATGTTTAATATTTATCAATTATTTTAATTTAATATTTGTATTATAAAGTTCTTTTATTCATTTTTTCTACTTAATTAAGTGGTTTCATATTTAATAATATTATCATTCAGGTGAGGTCAGACAACATGTCGTGTCAAACCAGTGTTTAAGACAGGTCAAATAAAATTGCGCTCTCCAAAAGAGCTACATTCTGTTTATATTTTTATAACTAAACACAAATTTAAATTATATATTTAGGGTAGACTTGTAATTTATCTTAAATTTTAAGACATTTAAGAAAATATATAATGCATTTGGTACAAGTATTGATGCATTAAGAACCTGTCATTTACCATTTTTTTTCTCTTGTGATATTATAGATTTATTCAACGAACATAAATATAACTGGACCCGCCTTAAACTGTATTTGGGTATTATTATTGTTATAACTTTGTAAATATTTAGTAGTTATTTATGTAAGTATCTAAATAAGATCACACTTAATCTAAATAGTATTGAGTTATAATTAACAAATTATATACCTAACTAAGTTTATAATCTAAATAAGTTTATAATTAACAAATTCAAAAAATTAATGCAAGTCTAGAAAAATTATATACCTAAATAAGTTTATAATCTAAATAAGTTTATAATTAACAAATTCAAAAAATTAATGCAAGTCTAGAAAAATTATATACCTAAATAAGTTTATAATTAACAAATTCAAAAACTTGATTTTGGACTGATCTAGCAACTTAAATCAAACCTCAGGGACGAATTTAGCAGTTTTACCCATTCATTAACTGAGGTTCTAACGGTGTTAATTTATTGGACTGAAATAGCAACAGAAACTAGGCTCAGGGACTGTTTTAGCAACAAAACTTGATTTTGGACTGATCTAGCAATTTGAGTCAAACCTCATGGACGAATTTAGCAGTTTACTCAAAAATAAATAAACCCTAGAACAATCTGTTCCAAACAATCTGTTTTCACTCAACAGCAAACCCTAGAACAACTGAAATCAATCCTACATTTTCAGATATTTCTTCACCGATTTCTTCATCCAGTGTTAATGCGAAACCCTAACGACTCTGTGTTACTGTAATAATCGAACAATTGCTCTTGATTTTCAGGTTCATTTGATGAACATATCTGATTTGTTTGCGCTCTGTTTTTCCCAGGTGGTTATTTTTGTACATTTGTTTGCGCTCTGTTTTTCCCAGGTGGTTATTTTTGTACATTTGCGACACCGATAGATGGAAATCAAGCCAATAACGAACGAGAGAAGGCTCCTTTAGAAGAGAAGATGAATGCAGAAAAGACGGAATCTTCATCTGAGGACGACTATGATGGGAAATTAAATACTGAAGCAAGTCCGGTGGAAACCAATGAAACGGAAACAATCGTGACTGCTCTCCGAAAACCAGAGTACCGATCTTCTTGTGGTTCTAAAACTATTTCCAGCAGTGAAATGCAAGAAACTAAAGTGTCGAATGTTAATGAGCCTATTTACCATAGGGGTAGAAGCACTATTAACCCAAACGATTCATGGAAGGAAGTGTTAGAAGAGGTAAGTAACTTACTTTATCATTTCTTCTGGAAATTAGAAACAGAGATGTAATACATATAATATGCATTTATGTATGTTTGTCATACAGAGGTTTGTTGTTTACTGGTTTCAGTGCTCTGTGTGTGAAGAGAAAAGAGATAGGATACAGATCGGTGGTGGAAGTGGTGGTGGTAGGTGGGTTGTTTTATTTATTTTTTTTATGATTATTTATTTTAACATTTATGATAAAATGACCAAAATACCCTTATGTGGGGTTGACTTCGTCAAATTTAACCATGAAAGCTAAGGCCATGGGGTATGGGGCTTGGGTTGAGGCGTGGGTTGGGGGAAACGCCCAAGCCACCATCCCGGGTGGGCTTGGGTTGGGGCGTGGCCCTTGGGGCTTGGCTTTCAAGCCGGGCGTGGGGCGGTATGACCATGCTAGCTGGCTGCCTCCCATTCGCTCACCCGCCACGTCATAGCGGACATTCAAAATTTGAATTTAAAATTCAAACGGTTTGGGGACACCAAACCGCCACCCGGTCACCCAACCACCCCCTATATATTGTAACCCCAACCCACTGGTCCCCCCATCCCACGAACCCAACCCTACCGGCTAACCCACTATTCCCCCCTGCTATGGCATCCTGGACCCATGAAGAAGAAATGGCACTCGTCACTAGCGTCGTCGACGCTATGAAGGGGCGGCCACCGGGCCAAACAAAATATTGGACGGAAGCATTCGCGGCCTACCGACATAACGTCGGTAACGACCGCCACAACCTCAACGCGTGCCAACATAAATGGCGCGAGCTACGGCCCAAGCTCGACCGTTTCAAGGCTTACTACGAAGCGGTTCCGAGCGGCGAGTTAAGCCACGAGGACCGGGTGGCGGTGGCGAACATAGAGTTTCGAGGCAAGGAGCGAAAGGCGTTCGACAAGATCGATCTTTTTGAAATTTATTTAACGCTCTAGGTTTGTTATTTTGTAATTTTTAGAAATTATGTAATTTTTAGGATTATGTAATTTTAAATTTTAATGAAGTTGTAGGTTTTTTTTATAAATGTTGTGTGATTTTTTATAAATTTTTTGCAATTTTTTTTTAATATTCTGCCACCGATGCACCCAACCCAAGCCCCGCCATACCCCGCGGACACGTAACCAGGCGGTGGGGGGCTCCCATTCCACGTGTCAACAAATGCCCTAACCCAAGTCTCACCATACCCCACGGTCTAACTGTGTTAGGATAAAAGGACGTAACATGTAAGGGTTTGCAAATATTGAGTACGTTTTCTGTAATTATTGAAGAAAAAGAACACAGTTTGTAATTTACTCTTTTTTTTTTATTATTGTAACAAGTAACAAGTCCTATATGTGCTAGCAAAGCAGACATCCAGTTTTAGTATATTATCATAAATGGATATGGTCATTTTTGTAAGTTTGGTCACTTTGACTAGGGGTGTAAACGAGCCGGGCCGAGCCCGAGCTCGACTGGGCTTGAGCTCGGCTCCTCATGTTTTTATGAAGTTCGAACTCGAGCCTACTTGTTTGAGCCCGAGCTCGGCTCGCAAGTAAATCCCAAAGCTCGAGCGCGGCTTGAACTATTTTAAGAACAACCTCAGACGAGCTAAAAACTCGGCTCGAGCTCACTTCAACATTGCTTAAACGAGCTCGGCTCGCCAATGTTATCATCATTATTATTATATTAAATATAAAATAAATAAATTTTTGTTTGGGCTCGTTTAGGCTCGCGAGCCATAAAGTTAAACCCAATAACTAAATGCTAAAATTTTTTTACAAAATTACTCTACATGATCATTTTACAAAATTACTCTACAAGATCAAAATTACTCTGCAGGATCATTTGTAGAGTAATTTTGAATTGTATGTTGTTTGATAAACTTGCAGAGTAATTTTGATTCACTTGTAGAGTAATTATGACGCAGAGTAATTTTGATACACTTGTAGAGTAATTTTGATAATTACACTACAAGATCAAAATTACTCTACAAGAACATTTTACAAAATTACTCTATAGGATAATTTGTATAGTAATTTTGATAATTACTAATAATTACGAAAATGTCACCGCGTTTTTCAGCAAAACCTTCAGTTCGTATGTTTTGTATGTTAAAATTATTTTGTATTTGATCTTTTGTCTACATTTAAAACCCGAGTAACCATGTATGTTTTTGTTACTGTTACCCATAAATCGACTAAGGGGGTGTTTGGTGTTGCGTTTTCAAAACTGCGTTTTGGAGGCAGATAATCATTTTTTCATCCAAACACTTTTTTAGATTATTTATGTTTTACAAACGCAATAATCAAATAATCACTTCAAAACGTAATCTCAAACACCCTCTAAATAAGATTCTAAATTTGCCGGAGTTATAATATATTGCAAATCTTAGGGATATTGTGCTTTTTGATAGCATGATTAGTGTCTAACAATGTTGTAGAAGGCGCTAGGCGCTAGTCGGGCGGTGAGGTACAGCCTAGGGATTAATCGGGATTAATCCGGATTAATCGGGATTAATCGGAATGGGATTTTTATATATATTTTTTCAAAATTATATATATATACCCAATAATATAAAAATAATACTTCAAAATTCACATAAATACTTCAAGTTTCAGATAGTATGGTTCGATTTTGACCACCTAGGACCGCCTAGGACCGATTTTGATCGATTTTGACCGACTAATATTGTCCGATTAATCCGATTTTTGACCGCCTAGGACCGATTTTGACCGATTTTTGACCATGACCGCCTAGCTCAAAATTAGGCAGTAGATGACCGCCTAGCGCCTAGGCGCCGATTAATCGGCCGCCTAGGCCGATTTCTGCAACCATGGTGTCTAGTATTCAGGTATGATTTAGATATCTGAGTTAGTAGGATTAATAGTGCTAAACATTATTAGTGTATGATAATACCATATCACATAATCTATAATGATACAAACAAGTTTAACATAACTCATTGTAACACCTAGGGATGAGCACAATACCCGTTCGGTACCGGTATCGAAATACGGGGAAAATTGGTACCGGTATCGGTACCGAATATATTAGTTCGGTGCCGGTATTTACTGATGTTTTACCCATATATATCGGTAACGTACCGGTACCGAAAAATGGGGAAAATGGGAACCGATACCCGGTACCAAATGCTCATCCCTAGTAACACCCTAGGCAAATCTCACATTGGGCGTTGACAGAAGAGATTCTTGATTTATAAGAAATGCCTACGTATTAAATCATCAACGCGTTTTGGGTGCATTGGCTGTGAAGCGGATGAAAACTCAACAATTAAGGATGCTTAGTTAGGCGAGAAGCGTATCAATATGGATGACCTCATGGGAAGTATCCATCAAGACAACCAAAAACAAATGTAATAATGGATTTTAATACTTCTAACTATTAGCCGTTGGCAGACAACGATCCCAACTTAAAAAATAACTAGTGGTGGTCTCATTTTTTCATATATTGTAGACATTACTAACCTGAAAATGATAAGATGACAAAAAGAAATTAAGGTTCTATTGGTAAAGGTCAAAGCCGGCCCAATAGCATGTTAAACCAAGATATGGGCCTAGGGCCTCCACATTTTTGGGGCCTCATTTTTTTTGAAAAAGTTTGATATGTGTTTTATAGTCTGAATATTAGGTAGAGCTTTTACATTTGACAAATATAACATGCAATCTCTGTACTTTAGCGGTAAAGCTTTCACATTTTGTGTTTTGTTTTTTTTTTTTTTCGAGACCTAATAGAGAAACCCAATGTAGTTTAATTATTTTCAAAAAGATTGGGCCCTAATAGAATTTATAATCAGGCCTCAATGTTAAGTTGTTTTTGTGTTGCCCAACTCTTTTAATTTAGGGTTCTAGATGAAACGATCGGTAGAGACGACCATTGGAATGACCAACATTTTGTTATTTTTTTTAAAGATACTTATGATATTTTTTTGGCAATGTTCACCACAAGCAATAGCTCAGTCGAAATAGTAGAGATTTGTTTCTTTAAGATCTCTCGTTTATATTTCTAACTTCTACATTCATGATCTCAATGGTTTTCTCTTTTTTTTTTTTTTTTTTTTTACTACTGTTATGGTACTAGTGTATTGTAAGATAATGGAGATATTGTTTTTTAAACTTTCCTTTCCTTTGTTTTTGTTTCAGTTATCTATTTAAAAAAAAAAGTTAAAAAACCCAAACAAAGACGGCACTTTTCTGTCAAGTAAGTTGCTTTTTTTTTGTTTTCTACTTTATAAGTGTGAAAGATTTCCTTGATATGTATTATCAATATTTACAACAACTATATGTTGATGACTGCCATAGAAAATTAGAGGAATAGAGGTGATTATATGGGGTTTCCAGCTAGTTAGCTTCTCCCTTTTATTTTTTGGTTTTTACACAATTTAGGATCTTAACAAACTAATCTTTTTTTCTACTGAAAGGGCCCCGCTGGTATCATTCGCTTAGGGTCTCCAAATAACTTGAACCGGCCACCACTGGTTATTTACAATATCTGAAAAGGTGGGGCCACCACTGGTTATTTTCTACTTGGGTAAATTACACTTTTCGTCCTTTATGTTTGTACCGGATTGCAACGGATAACCTTTAACTTCAATAATTACAGTCACAATCCTTAATTTGCAAAATCCGTTACAATATACGTCCTTTTACTCTAACCTGGTTAAATTTTTCAGTTAAGTCTAACTAGTTAAGGATAATTTAGTCATTTTACCAACTTAATTAAAGGAAAAATTAAAACATAATTTTAAAAAACCCAGTTCATCTCTTTCTTTCACCGTCACTACACCATAACCAGTAACCACTCTCTCTCCAACTACGACCCCCATCTCTCTCCAATCAACCCCAACCCTATCACCACCAAATCCACCACCACCAAATCTGCCGCCACCACCATCACCACCAAATCCGCCGCTGCCACCACCACCACCACCAAATCAGTAACATTAACAACACATGTATGACCAACTTAAACCAACATTTCAAACCTGGAAACTCCCAACACATCTATACGATGTCTCTGTGTGTAGATCTCATGGAGTAACTGTTGTTTTAGTTGGAGGATTTGATGAGAATCTAGCGTGTCAAGGGTTCGGTGATTAGGATGAAGAAAGGCGAATTTGCATTTATTTGAGAAGCACTATAATCCGCCACTGCCACCACCACCAAAGCTGCCGACAACCACCACACAACCCCCGCCATTAGCACTGCTCCACCGCCATGTGACCGACATATAGAGATACTCATCAACAATTTCTCTAACTATTGCAGATTCTTGTTCAAGATTATCACCCCACACTTAATTATAACAGATCTTGAAGATTAAAAGGGGGAAACTGAATGGGTTTATTTTTCAAGATTGTGGAAGGGTCTTACTGTAGAACAGATCTTGAAGATCTGAATCAGGGGGTGTTTGGCCTAGCTTTTATTTTTTTGGCTTATGCTTATATTTTAAAGTAGCTTATGCTTATTTTCTTTCATTTGATAAGCTCTTTTTAAGTGTTTGGATTAGCTTATATTCTACAAGTTGATAAGCTCTTTTTAAGTGTTTGTGTTAGCTTTTTTTATTTAGCTTATGTTAGTAAAATGACCAAAAGGGGCATGGTTACATATTATCACATAACTTATATTTTATATGTATCTACTTTGTTTTTATGAGTTATACCATCATTTTTTGAAAAATTTATGTCGAGGATGACGTAAAACTTCTACAAAAATACATTAATATTCAATAAACATTCATCTTGGTTTGGTTAGATCTCCTGCAATCATATCTCTAACTGCACTCATGTATAAATCATCTATTCTACGTTGTGTACTTGTGTCTTCATTTACTTCATTAATGTCATTAGATCCTCGACCATTATATCTCTAACTGCACTCATGTATATCTCTAACTGAGCTTTAAATTCATATATTCTGACATCAACAATTAGTATATGATGCGTTACTTGTTTGCATTGTTTGCATGTATAACAGAACTTTAAATTCATATAGCCAAAATAAGATTTTTTTAACAATAATCTGACATAAGCAATTAGCAATTAGGACTTATAGCCAAAATAAGATTTTTTTAACAATAATGAAACGGATTAAATGGTTTTTCATAACGACAGTAAATGATGCGTTTTCATTTGTATAAACCCGTGGATAATGAGTAACGACGGTAAATGATGCGTCTTAATAAGTTGTTAAATTCCCCATTCTTCAATATTAATCCACCACCATTTGAGGGCAAATGAGTAACTTACACCCTACATAAATAAGCTTCTTCAAAATAAGCTAAATAACCATCATCACACAAGCTTCTTCAAATTAGCTTATATAAGCTAATAAGTATAAGCTTAAAAAGCTAAACCAAACACCAAGTTAAGCTTTTTTTATAAAAAAAAGCTAAAAAAGCTATAAGCTTGGTTAAAAAAGCTAGGCCAAACACCCCCTCAGTTGGATTGTTTCTGATTATTGGAAGTATGTGATGAGAATTTGGGATTTGGGGGTGTTTGGGATTAGAGAGGGAAAGAGATGGTGTTTAGAGAGAGAACAGGGTGTTTATATGTTTTATTACTTTTTATGTTTTATTTTTAATCTACTTTTTTTAATTTATTGATAAAATGACTGAATTACCCTCATGGGCAAAACACATAACATATTTAACTGAAAATTTTAACTAAGTTAGTGGTAAAGGACGTAAATTGTAACGAGTTTTGCAAATAAAGGATTATGACTGTAATTATTGAAGTTAAAGGCTATCCGTTGCAATCCGGTACAAACATAAAGGACGAAAAGTGTAATTTACCCTTTCTACTTAAAGGTCTCTTAGTTTACAATATGTGAAAATGTGGGGCCATCACTGGTTATTTTTTAAGTTGGAACCGTTGCCGACCAACAGCTAATAGCTAGGATTATTAAAATCTATTATTCCAAAACAAATTTGTGAGTTTCTAGATAGCCAATTCATTGGAAGCGAAGCAAACAATGTTGATGATATGAGAATACGGATGTTTGATAATGACTTTAAAAAACCCAAACACCCCCTTAATAAACTATTGTCTACCTCACTATATATATGTATCTAAAAGCTTTTAAACCCAAAACTTGGTCTCACGTGAAGGTATTTCACACTGCAATTCCATCCAAATTTTAATCATGTGAACAAAATCAAAACTAAGTTAAAAAATGTTTACAAAATTTAGAGAAAAAATAAAAAGCCTTAGATCTACACTAAAGAACCAAAATATTTTAGTTGCCTGACGTAGAAACGTGATCCCGAAGAACACCTCTTCAATTAAAAATACTACTAGACCTGGCAAACGGGTCGGGTCATGGGTCAAAACGGGTCAATTATAAAAAAAGGGTTGTTTTGGTTCGGGTCAAAACGGGTCCGGGTCAGAAGGTTTCGGGTTGGGTCGGGTCAGTTTTTTTCCGGTTGATTTCGGGTTGACCTGTATAAAAAACAGGTCTTGTTCGTCTGTTGAATTCAAAACAGCTGTGAATGTTTTGATTAAAAACAGTTGCGAGGGTCGTTATGAATGTTTCGATGTGGTTCGTCTGTTGAAATTAACCGGTGCTTGTTTATGTAAGTTGCTGCTGGCTTCATGATCATCATATAGTTGTTTTTGTTTCTGTTTTTTAGATGACGGTGCATCAATCCAGTCGTTTTTAGCTACGTTAGCTGCATCATGATAACTGTTTTGATCTGATTCAGCATTAGAATTAAGCTGCAGCTGTTGATAGTAGCGCGAGATATTATAAAACAGTAACGTGCAATCATCATGTTTTGAGCTGGCCGGAGATAATAATAAGCTGACTTGCTCATTTTATAATGCAAGTCTAGTCTGAACAACTATTATCATATATGTACTTACGTAATATTTAATGAAAACTAGAAAAGTGAACCGCGCGCGTTGCGCCGCGGCCAACGAAATTGACGTGCAGTCAATTAGATATAAACACCTTATCATGCTTCGTTCGTCACACAAATTCGAGTAACAACTATAACTACATTGTTATATTTATATTAATAATTGGGTAATAGCACAAAACCATGCATGAAAGATGTGGTACCTTAGTTTATAATTTACAACATTTTTGGAGCAAAATATTTAAATTTTATAAATATACACTTTGTATGACTTTTGATCGTTTAGTCCACATGCCCCCGTTCATTTAAGTTTACGTCTTACTCATGCAACGGTGGCAATTTGACATGTTTCACAAACAAAGTATAAACTTGTTAGCCTACCAAGTGTAATAAGCACCCACCCTTGTAATAATTTGGTTATGAAGGAGAAGACTTACCCCTTGTCTTGGAGTTCTATTTTCAGCAACTTTTTGTCAGCTCCAGTTATTACAGTTGATATCTTCTCCACTTTGCGACTACCTTTTGGAACCGACAGAACACCTACTTTCTCTTGTCATGTTTCAAAACAGATCTGGGAGCTCGTTTCAACATGATACAAAATTTAAAATCCAAGCAAAAAGTTTAATAGCTGCCCCTCTTTCAAAAGGATTAAAAACATATCATTCAAACATGTGTAACTAATAATTAGGACCATAACAGTATAAAATTGCCATACACAAGTGAAGCTGTTGAAAATGATATGAAATTAGCCCGTCGCACGTTGCGTCGGCGGGACAAAGCATTCGCTAAGTTGGTTGTCTCCGCGTGTTGTGGCGTGAGACCTATTGCTTTATGTCATTGAAATTTTGCAACCACCACTAATGAACATGATCCTCAACATACAAAAACCACCTCGAAAACTGATCACATACCTAAATACACCAAACGAAACCAACTCGTATAAACATTCATAAACACGTAGGCAATCAAATCTGATTAAAAAAATTAAAAGCTCACCCTTTTATTGCAGCATGAGAACAAATATTCACAATAGCCCTTTTGTCGGAGAGTCGCAAAACGAATGGAGAAGCCGCGTCCGTAGGCGGTTGCCATCGCGTCTCCGTCACCGCCGTCACAAGGACACGGTTGCAACACACGCTATACATCCAATGATTCAGCTGTTGGTCCTATGAAATCAGAATGAGGCCCATGTAAAGAATCAAATAATTAAACAATAAATTTGTTGGGTTTAGTAAAAGTAGAAGGGAAAAAAATATTAGTACCTCTTCAAAGGCCCAGTTATCAACCTTCTTACTTGCTTCACCTTTTCTTTAATGTTGTCAACCCGCTTTGACCCGAAAATAACAAGATTGTTTGACCCGAAAATAACAAGATGGAATTTCAAGTGACCAATTATGACCCATTTAATTAAAATATCTTACCCAAACCAACCCATATAATTTTAAAAGCAACCCAAACTAACCCACTTGGAAAGCTTTGGGTCAAAATTGCCCCCTCTAAATACTCCTAATGGCAATGATCCGAACCCGAATCTACAAAAGAAAACACCGTTAGAACTCGTTACAGTAATGAATGTATTTTTGTAACTACCCTCCAACGCGAGAATAAGTATGAGGTGATGTATAAAGTATGGTAAGAGTTTGATGAGAGTGAATGAATATTACCTTAATGTCTTCATCTATTTATATTGTTTGGTTCTTCTAGGGTTTCCCCTTTATTAGGTGTTACCGTTTGCATGGGACCCATGACTGGAAGATCGTGCGAATCTTCCCAACATTCTAGAGACTCGGTAGTTATGTTGTTCAGACCACCCGTAGTGGCCAACATTTTGGCGTTTTCCCCCTCAAACACGCCCCAAAACGCCCGGTGGACCCATGATTTGAAACACGCTGAAAGTTCATTTGCTTGCAATTTAAAAAAAAACAAAAGAAATAATATTTGTGTGTGTATAATGAGATTTTGCTAAAGATTTTTTTGAAGGTTGATGTTGCAGGTTGTTGTGGGTGACAAAGGAAGAAGAAGATGATTTTACACATTCAGTCCCTGCACTTTGATTGTATTTAAAAAAAGGTTTTAAACTTCAAAACCTTTAATATTTCAAGTTTCAAAAATGCTATATCAGTCCCTAAAGTTTTGTTTATTAAATGTCTGATTTGGATCTTTTATAAAACCTAAAATTTTGCAATGTAATTTTTTTTTTACTTTTTTCCGGGTTTTTTTTATATTTTTAGTATTGTAAATTTTGTTTTATTTAATGAAGTATTATTAATTTTTAATTTAAAAAAAATTAATAATTGTGTAATGATTGGTTGGGGTATTATTGGGCATTATTCCACTACGCCCCTTTTGTAAAAACGTCCAATAATGCCCCCTTGCTGACTGGACTGTCACAAGAGTACATGACGGAAAACGCCCAAGGATGGAGGCATTATTCACTAAACCAGTACACATGGTCTGATGTCTTCTAGACCGACCCAAGTTGACTTGGTCAGGTCATACCCTGACACCTGAATCAGCCTGACAAAAAATATCAATGCCACAATCCGGAAAAGGTACCGGCAATAAACATACAAAAACCAAATATTTGTGACTCCTTTAGAAAGAAAACTAGGTTACAACCCCGTGTATTACACGGGTTGAATAAAATAAATATAGTTAATAATAAAGATTAAAATATTATAAAATAAATTTTGTGACAACATATTGTTGATTTTTTTAATAAAAGTTATAAAATTGAATAATAAAATCTAAAAGAGAGTGAAATAAGAGGGAAAATAAATCTTCGGCTAACTAAATTATAACATGTAACACAAAATAATAATAATAATAATAATAATAATAATAATAATAATAATAATAATAACAACAAAAACATTGTAAATAAAATAAATTACCTCTAGAATATAAAAGAAAACCGTCACCTTAAGAATTTTCATAAAATTATTATGAAATTTATATTAATCAAATAAATTCAGTTAGGAAATATCTAACATAACTTCTAATAAGTTAATGCCACATGTCAACACATCATTTAGTTTATTTATTTCTTTTTAATATTTGAGGGTGTGTCACTGAAATAATATATGGAATTTGTGTGAAATATATATAAACAAAACAAAATATTTTTGTGTTACACGGGAATAGGTATTATACAAAATCATAGCCATCCTTTAATTTTTGTGTAATATATCTGTAAACACATTTTTAAATTATGTTAAATTCATTACATAAGATATCTCACCTATGCAACGCATCCTCTCAGTTTCAGAAGATTACAAATTCAATGTCATGATTTTGTATCATCATCTTTCTTAAAGCCAAATTTATATGTAAAGAATGCATAAAATAAATAAATACTTGTCTATAATTATATGTAAAGAATGCATAAAATAAAATAAAAACTTATCTATGATTAT
>JARYGA010042282.1:0-30291 GCA_030545235.1 Helianthus tuberosus | reverse complement strand
GATGGTCTGTCCGTGCGGACAACGACAATCCGTCCGGATAGTCTGTCCGTGCGGACAACGACACTCCGTCCGGATGGTCTGTCTGTGCGGATAACTTGTCCGTGCGGATGAACATGTTGGTAATTGTTTAATGTCTTAGTATCTCATGATCCGAAGAGTAATCCATTCAGAGCGTTGCCCGTGCGGATTATTCATTCATCGATACTCAAACCTTGT
Source organism: Helianthus tuberosus (assembly GCA_030545235.1). Lineage (NCBI taxonomy): Eukaryota > Viridiplantae > Streptophyta > Magnoliopsida > Asterales > Asteraceae > Helianthus > Helianthus tuberosus. Next base: position 30,075 of record JARYGA010042282.1, on the reverse strand, counting down.
TTGGTTGTGGGTCCCAAGTGTAGTTCGTCCGGATGACAACCCGTCCGGATAATCTGTCCGTGCGGACATCCTGTCCGTGCGGACAACATCCTCGTGCGGACAGCATCTCGTTCTGGCTGTTCCGTTCGTCCACTCTTGGTCGCCTTTGTCGTTCTATCGAGACGTTCCGATTACGTGGCAACCATTTGGAATCGCACACTTACCCGCATGACTAAGCCGGCCAGTTATCACCCTAGCTTAACCGGTCAGCGACTCAGAATGGTTATTTCGGTTTAACCCGAAATCAGATGTCTTGTGGGTAGAACCCAGATCTAGGACTAGTGCATCACTAACATTAAGCAGGAGACTAGAACGGGTCCGATTCCTACCGTTTTTTAGGGTAAAAGAAGGAGAAAACTTGTTTATTTCTTTCAACTCTTTTATCCTTTAGAAAAGTTTAGATTTAGGTGAAGTCGTTGTGAAATCTTGTGGAAACCGTTCAGATCTGAGTTATTCTTGGTGGAATGAGGTTAAGCTTGAAGTTCATGAGAACTTCATGATGACGTCATCCTAGAATACCTCAAATCTTGATGATTTCATGGTTAAAAGTTAAGATTAGAAAGATAGAAAGGTGTAGAAGTGTGTATAGATCAAGAATGTACAAGATTTAGGGCGAGAACTTACCTGGATTGAGAGAAATCGAAGAAACGGTGAAGAATGCGTGCAGGTCGGACGTCACTTGCCAAAAGTGGAAAGTTTGGAGAGTGACCCGGGTATTTATAGGATGCCAAAAGAGGAAAGGGTCGTCCGTGCGGATTGCACGTCGTCCGGATTGGTTATCCGTGCGGATGTCCTGTCCGTGCGGATGGGCAATCCGTGCGGATTGGCAATCCGTGCGGATAGACAATCCGTGCGGATGTCGCCTGAATGGTGCGTTCGGTGCGACGACCTTTTGACGTTTCGGTTTCGATTGAGAGCGGTTCGATAGGGTTTCCTAGTCAAATTACTTTGAGTTCCAACTACTTCGTATATAACATGGTTCGATTCGGAATTCGGGTTCGAGTTCGATTATGTTCTAGTTAGATTTCGAGTTTCAATTGGGTTCGCTTGATTACCACAATGTAACGTAAAATAAACATGCACAGGTAACACGTAAGGCACACACACACACGTATAAACGACAAGTAAAATACATAGCTCGAGTTACAATTCGATGTTGGTTCGATTAGTATAGCTTGATTGTTAATTTTATCGCATTGTTACTTCCTATAGTTCACAGTCGCAGGTCGATTGAAATACGATTAACACGATTCGATTATTGCAAGTAACAACACTTACTCCACATAATACAAATAAAATAAAAACATTTCTACCAGTCAAGTCGCGCGAAATCGGTCGTTGACCTTGACCTTGACTTTGACTTTGACTTGTGAAAACACAGGGTGTTACACTACCTCCTTCTCCACTTAGAATTCCAATACACACATATGAGAAATCACTGTCTTCATCGGTTATTTGTGTCGGTTGAACTACAACCCCAAACCTCCCACCGATCGACTTAAACACCGGATTAATTGCAAGGTTTAAGGGAACACCGTATATTTTCAACCATGCAATCCTTTCGTACGCAAGCATTTGGCCTTTCCAAATGTGTATCCTCGAAAAACATTCCTTCCAAATCCCTTCATTGATTCGGAATAAATTTGCCTCCTCTACACTTCCGAACAATAGTATCACCGAAAAGCCTCCAATATACTTGATCATTACATCCTTATGCCCTCTTTCCTGTAACCAATTCCTCATCGAAACAAGCTTTTGGAACTCCAACACCCTACCAATGACAGCCTTGTCGTGCCACTACGGAAACGCATTAATGTTGGGTGCCAACAAAATTGAGTCGGCGTCCTGATTCGGAACATTCTCTGTAAGCGTATCCTTGAAAGACTTTCCAACACCATTCTGTGAACCTCCTTGAACCCCTGTATTTTATCCTTCCTTATCTTTCTTCTCATAGTTCTTCGGATCCTCCTTCTTTATCTCACTCTGTTTATCTTGCTTCTTGTTATGCCCTATAAAAACCCCATCAACAAACTTAGCAATACTTATAAAGAGCTTGTTCTCACCAATTTTGATCGTCCTTAATCTTGTTTCCAGATCAATCCTATTGTTCACCTTTGAGAAAGACACAAAAGCGAATCGTTGTCCCATCTTATTTCTTTTCCGTGCCACATATACCCCTTCAATCTGACCGTAATCCCCAAGAAAACGTTTGATATCTTCACCCGAACACCTCTCCGGTATATTCGCTACATAGAATTTTGTAAGATCTTGGCTTTTGATGTGATCGTCAATGTGATTTTTTCCTCCTCTTCTTCTGACCGGAGCATCTTGCCATTCTTCATCTTCTTGATTTCCTTGCCTCATCCTGACGTTTTTGGAGCGTTTTTTAACCAAATACAACTTGATAGTGAATTCTACATGCTGAACAGTCATCTATTATCCCTAAAAAGGCAAAGTTGTACTAAACTGAAGTTTTAGATGATTGGATTAATGATTAAGATACATAAGATTTCGAGTTGAATGAAGATAAAAGGCGTGTAATCATGAATTCATCATGATGTAGGTATAGACAAGAAACACCAGCATTACATCTTCTAAGACCGTGCATAGTCGTAAGGCTGGCAATAGGTAACTTGTAGGTAAACTGCTAAGACATGATCACAGAAAAGTAAATCATATGACTTTTTATGTTTTTAAAAATAATCAAAATTTGAAAGTTAGGATCCATTATTTTCTTCTTATAGGTGCATAAAATATAGATCTGTCTTATAGACATTGGATCTAAAGTAGTTAAATGAGTCGTTTCATGTTTAAATTTTTTGTTGTTCGCGTTATCAGATACATGTTAAACATGCTAAGACACGATTTGTCAGCCCTACTTAGTCATTGGGGTGAATAATGCCCCACCCTATGGCGTTTTGCGCCATGTGGCAGCCCAGTCAGCAATGGGGCATTATTGGGCGTTTTTACAAAAGGGGTGTAGTGGGGTTGTGAGGATTGTGGGGCATTATGTTTGTAATAAAAAAACATTTAAAAAATCTTATTGAATGGAAGCTCAAATGTGATTGGCCAAGAAATCCCCCCACTAGGCGTGATTTATGTCACACCCCCAAAATACCACATACAGAAAACCCCGCTAGGCGTGTGACGTACCAGGATCTAGCCACTAATCATGTTGAACTCATATCAAGTTTTCAAATGGATTTGCCAATTATAAATAAAATGTACCAAACAATAAGTTTAATAAAAATCCAACAAGTTCAGCGGAAGCAATAGGTAAGCCATAGTTTAAATGTTTCAAAGCAAATGTGTGAAATCAATAATTCCGTCATGTGTATCCAATCAATTCGACCCATGACCACTCCAGCCACTCTAGACAGCAAGTTCCAAATCCAAGAAATCTAACGACCTGCGAGCATGCAACACGTATGTCAGACAACGCTGGTGAGTTCATAGTTTTACGAAAACGTTAGTTACCAAGTGTTTAGTTCAGTTCATTGATAATAATGTTGATAATAACTCGAGTACCGTACAAGATGGCTACCAGATTGTTTTGCCCGTCCCCAATGCCCCCTATCTAAGCATTGGTCATGATTTAAGGTCATTAGTTCACGCCCGTCCTCTCAGGTACGGTGTGAGGTTGCCAAGCCTAATAGCGCTATCAACTAATACCCCGTTACCTCTCAAGTAACTATTCGGTATAAGATGGGACTTAAAATGATAGGAAGAGTGTATTATCTAACATTCCAGTTTTACCCAAAAGATTTATCCCTCTGAGGGATACCCATTTGACTATCCCACCCACCGGGACGCATGCTTAAGAGAAATGAACTCACCTTTGGTTTGCTCGGTATGTTATGTTACCCGTTCCTAGTTGGTCCACCAAACCCTACCGTGGTTACCGAAAACAGTCAGTTTCGTATACATGTGAATCTCGTATTCTATTTGTACATTATCCAAGTAGTGAACAAGTATAGCACATACTATCGTACATGTTATAATAAATATGCGGGCCATATGTTTATTCACGTTACAAGTTTCTATCACCCAATAGCATATACTAACAGTTCGGTTCTCATACAAGTAAACATGCAAGTTCACAAATATGAAGTGATCTAATAATCCGTGCGGATGGGCAATCCGTGCGGATTGGCAATCCGTGCGGATAGACAATCCGTGCGGATGTCGCCTGAATGGTGCGTTCGGTGCGACGACCTTTTGACGTTTCGGTTTCGATTGAGAGCGGTTCGATAGGGTTTCCTAGTCAAATTACTTTGAGTTCCAACTACTTCGTATATAACATGGTTCGATTCGGAATTCGGGTTCGAGTTCGATTATGTTCTAGTTAGATTTCGAGTTTCGATTGGGTTCGCTTGATTACCACAACGTAACGTAACGTAAAATAAACATGCACAGGTAACACGTAAGGCACACACACATGTATAAACGACAAGTAAAATACATAGCTCGAGTTACGATTCGATGTTGGTTCGATTAGTATAGCTTGATTGTTAACTTTATCGCATTGTTACTTCCTATAGTTCACAGTCGCAGGTCGACTGAAATACGATTAACACGATTCGATTATTGCAAGTAACAACACTTACTCCACATAATACAAATAAAATAAAAACATTTCTACCAGTCAAGTCGCTCGAAATCGGTCGTTGACCTTGACCTTGACTTTGACTTTGACTTGTAAAACACGGGGTGTTACAGCCTCCCCTTGTTTAGGGAATTTCGTCCCGAAATTAAGCTGAAAGCCGTAACAAAGCCGTGATTTACGTTTTGAGAATTTTCCGTTTGGACTGTTTTGACTCTGAAACGTTTGCGAACCGAATGTGTAACGTGTCATACGCCATCGTGACGGAGTTGAAAACCGGGACCTATAAGTGGTATCTGAGCAGGTTCTCGGTTGCGAAGATCAAACGCACAGATTCGTACAAGAATTGATCAGATTCAGAGCCAAATTCATACAGATTTGTCAAAATTTCTTCACTTTTTCATCTATTCACGTTTTTAACTGATTTTCGTCAAATTGAACAGGTTTCTACGGTCGAAACACTAGAGTCACAATACTACTTCCTTTCTCTTGCCTCACTCTTTAAACAACTGCGGGTACTTGGCCTTCATGTCGCTTTCGAGTTCCCATGTGAACTCTGCGCCTCGTTTGCCTTCCCATCGGACCTTCACAATAGGAATGCGTGAGCGCCTGAGTTGCTTGGTTTGGCGATCCATGATTTCGACAGGCTTTTCCACGAAGTGTAATGTTTCGTTCACTTGTAGATCGTCTAGAGAGACCTGTAAATCGTGGTCGGCGATGCACTTTCGGAGGTTTGACACGTGGAAAGTCGGGTGGACGTTGCTAAGTTCCTCCGGTAATTCGAGTCTGTAGGCGACTTTTCCGATTATTTCCAGAATCTTAAAAGGTCCAACATATCGAGGCGCGAGTTTCCCTTTCTTGCCGAATCGGACTACACCCTTCCAAGGTGATACCTTTAGGAGTACGTAGTCACCAACGCCAAATTCACGGGGCTTGCGCTTTTTATCGGCGCAAACTTTCTGTCGATCCTGAGCCTTCACTAGGTTGTCTCGGATTTGGAAAATTTTGTCCGTCGTTTCTTGTAGTAGCTCAGGACCAGCTAATTGCGAATGACCGATCTCGTGCCACACAATAGGCGACCGACATCTTCTTCCGTATAATGCCTCGAAATGTGCCATCTCGATGCTAGAGTGAAAGCTGTTATTATAAGAGAATTCGACTAACGGCAGGTGTTTATCCCAATTACCACCGAAGTCTAAAACACACGATCGGAGCATGTCTTCAAGAGTACGGATCGTTCTTTCAGTCTGACCGTCAGTTTGTGGGTGGAAAGCGGTACATAGATTAAGCGTTGTACCGAGTGCCGTTTGAAATGTTTCCCACAATCGCGAAGTAAACCGAGCATCATGATCAGAGATGATGTCACGAGGCATCCCATGATTACAAATGATCTCGTCGGTGTAGATTCGGGCTAATCGTTCTACCTTGTAGTCTTCTCGTATTGGCAGAAAATGAGCTGATTTAGTCAAACGGTCGACTATAACCCAAATGCTGTCGTGACCTGATGACGTGGGTGGAAGCTTGGTTACGTAACCTCATAAAATTGACGAATTATCTGAGTCAGCAGTTGCGGCTCAAAATCGAAACACATAAAATTGAGAAGTAGATCGTCTGCGGCTAATAGACTTCGACTATCCAAAGTGGCTTGACTATTCACAAGGATCCTGTTTTGCACAATTAGCCTTCAGGACTATGCCTTTGCCTCGATTCTTGGGCATTGGCGCAATTCCCATTGGTCGTATTGTGACTTCAGGTCGTTGGAGTCCGTCGAGACTTTGGTGAGAGTTTTTGTATAAAAGCAGGACAAGTCGTCAAGGTTATGGTTTCACCCCTATCTTACAACTTCGTCCCTGTTTTTAATAAAATTGAGGAGATTATTCATCAAAATATGGATTTCACTCCTGGTTTGGCATAATTCTCCTCGATTGTAGTTAAAATTCGGGTCGAGTAAGCAGCTTTAGTCGAGAGTTTGCGGTTTTCACACCTATTCTCAGCCTTATTGCCCACTCATAGTTGAAAATTCGAGTACAGTGATAGTTTATAATAAGCGAATTTCGCGGTTCTCGCTATCCTCGCTGCGAGGTGTAGCATGTGAGCCTGTACTAACCATTAAGGTTTTGCACAAGTCAGTCTGTTGGTTCTTAACTATAGACTAGGTCTCTAAGACTTCGACCCGGACTAGGTCGAGTCTTGCCTAATTCCTTATAGTTATGGCTCTGATACCAATCTGTCACACCCCAACCGATGGCAGAATCATCGGGCCGTGGCACTGAGCGAAACAGATTGCCCAGAAGTTTCCATAACAACTATCATTACCATTCAATTTAAATAATACGTCCCATACAGTATCTCAAATAGTTAAATAATTATTACAGACAAGCATCAAGACAAATGTTCTGTTCCGACAACTCAGATTTAAACATAACTAATTTATTTGTTGGTTTCTAGGACTCCAGTTCCTAGCTTCGATTTCATCACAGCACAAAGAGCATACAAGCAACCTAAGCACCTGTCACATACGTTAAAATAAAGTCAATACATAAAATGTAAAGGTGAGCATACAAGTTTGATAATAGCATATAGAGTTCGAATTCGTTTACGCATAACCAGCACGTACACATAGTGAAATGAAGCACGTTAGTTATCGACATAGATCCATCTATACCAATGACTGCGGGTTGACTGCCCGAGGCTGTTCGCAATACATGATTACCACCGTAATCCATGCAAGTAAAAGATCCTTAACAACCCCCGTGTGAACGGGTGCTGAGTCCAAACTATAGTACTATCGTTGCTAAGGCAGGTAGACAGCATTCCATGTGTAAACATAACAAACAAGCATTCATAAGCCACGTATAACATGCATTAACGGTTAGCATTCAATAGTTTGAGTAGTGTGATAATTGTAGTTTGAATATTCGTAACGTATGTAACACCCAAAGGTGCTAAAAGCAAAAAGGGTTCGAGTATACTCACAGCGATTAATGGATTGAAGGGAGCGCTCAGCGAGTACGGTTAGCCTGAATAGATTCGATAGCGTAACGATAAGTGGCATGGAAAACAGTACAGAATGAGAGTGGGTAGGATGACTGATCGTGCGGATTGGTCATCCGTGCGGATTGATTATTCGTGCGGATTGGTCATCCGTGCGGATTAGTAATCCGTGCGAATTAACAATCCGTGCGAATGGTAATCCGTCCGGATTAGTCACTCGTGCGGATTAGTTATCCGTGCGGACAAGTAATCCGTGTGGATTGGCAATTCGTCCGGATTAGTCACTCGTGCGGATAACATGTTCGTGCGGATAACTATTCGAGTGGATTGTTTCTTCCTAAGCTAAGGATGTGTTTGTGTATGATGGCTTGTGCTTTGAAGTTTTCGTTGTAGCATTTAGAAAACCTTTAAGTATCTCTACCCTTCAAGCCGGTCGCGCGGACAACAATCCGTCCGGATGGTAGTCCGTGCGGACAACGTCTCTAAGGCAGGGTCACTTGGTGAAGTTGGTGTAATCCGTCCGGATGGTCTGTCCGTGTGGACAACGACAATCCGTCCAGATAGTCTGTCCGTGCGGACAACGATACTCCGTCCGGATGGTCTGTCCGTGCGGACAACTTGTCCGTGCGGATGAACATGTTAGTAATTGTTTAAGGTCTTAGTATCTCATGATCCGAAGAGTAATCCATTCAGAGCGTTGCCCGTGCGGATTATTCATTCGTCGATACTCAAACCTTGTTTGGTTGTGGGTCCCAAGTGTAGTTCGTCCGGATGACAACCCGTCCGGATAATCTGTCCGTGCGGACATCCTGTCCGTGCGGATAACATCCTCGTGCGGACAGCATCTCGTTCTGGCTGTTCCATTCGTCCACTCTTGGTCGCCTTTGTCGTTCTATCGAGACGTTCCGATTACGTGGCAACCATTTGGAATCGCACACTTACCCGCATGACTAAGCCGGCCAGGAATCACCCTAGCTTGACCGGTCAGCGACTCAGAATGGTTATTCCGGTTTAACCCGAAATCAGATGTCTTGTGGGTAGAACCCAGATCTAGGACTAGTGCATCACTAACATTAAGCAGGAGACTAGAACGGGTCCGATTCCTACCGTTTTTGAGGGTAAAAGAAGGAGAAAACTTGTTTATTTCTTTCAACTCTTTTATCCTTTAGAAAAGTTTAGATTTAGGTGAAGTCGTTGTGAAATCTTGTGGAAACCGTTCAGATCTGAGTTATTCTTGGTGGAATGAGGTCAAGCTTGAAGTTCATGAGAACTTCATGATGACGTCATCCTAGAATACCTCAAATCTTGATGATTTCATGGTTAAAAGTTAAGATTAGAAAGATAGAAAGGTGTAGAAGTGTGTATAGATCAAGAATGTACAAGATTTAGGGCGAGATCTTACCTGGATTGAGAGAAATCGAAGAAAAGGTGAAGAATGCGTGCAGGTCGGACGTCACTTGCCAAAAGTGGAAAGTTTGGAGAGTGACCCGGGTATTTATAGGATGCCAAAAGAGGAAAGGGTCGTCCGTGCGGATTGCACGTCGTCCGGATTGGTTATCCGTGCGGATGTCCTGTCCGTACAGATGGGCAATCCGTGCGGATAGACAATCCGTGCGGATGGACGATCCATGCGGATGTCGCCTGAATGGTGCGTTCGGTGCGACGACCTGTTGACGTTTCGGTTTCGATTGCGAGCGGTTCGATAGGGTTTCCTAGTCAAATTACTTTGAGTCCCAACTACTTCGTATATAACATGGTTCGATTCGGAATTCGGGTTCGAGTTCGATTATGTTCTAGTTAGATTTCGAGTTTCAATTGGGTTCGCTTGATTACCACAACGTAACGTAAAATAAACATGCACAGGTAACACGTAAGGCACACACACACACGTATAAACGACAAGTAAAATACATAGCTCGAGTTACAATTCGATGTTGGTTCGATTAGTATAGCTTGATTGTTAATTTTATCGCATTGTTACTTCCTATAGTTCACAGTCGCAGGTCGATTGAAATACGATTAACACGATTCGATTATTGCAAGTAACAACACTTACTCCACATAATACAAATAAAATAAAAACATTTCTACCAGTCAAGTCGCGCGAAATCGGTCGTTGACCTTGACCTTGACTTTGACTTTGACTTGTGAAAACACAGGGTGTTACACTACCTCCTTCTCCACTTAGAATTCCAATACACACATATGAGAAATCACTGTCTTCATCGGATATTTGTGTCGGTTGAACTACAACCCCAAACCTCCCACCGATCGACTTAAACACCGGATTAATTGCAAGGTTTAAGGGAACACCGTATATTTTCAACCATGCAATCCTTTCGTACACAAGCATTTGGCCTTTCCAAATGTGTATCCTCGAAAAACATTCCTTCCAAATCCCTTCATTGATTCGGAATAAATTTGCCTCCTCTACACTTCCGAACAATAGTATCACCGAAAAGCCTCCAATATACTTGATCATTACATCCTTATGCCCTCTTTCCTGTAACCAATTCCTCATCGAAACAAGCTTTTGGAACTCCAACACCCTACCAATGACAGCCTTGTCGTGCCACTACGGAAACGCATTAATGTTGGGTGCCAACAAAATTGAGTCGGCGTCCTGATTCGGAACATTCTCTGTAAGCGTATCCTTGAAAGACTTTCCAACACCATTCTGTGAACCTCCTTGAACCCCTGTATTTTATCCTTCCTTATCTTTCTTCTCATAGTTCTTCGGATCCTCCTTCTTTATCTCACTCTGTTTATCTTGCTTCTTGTTATGCCCTATAAAAACCCCATCAACAAACTTAGCAATACTTATAAAGAGCTTGTTCTCACCAATTTTGATCGTCCTTAATCTTGTTTCCAGATCAATCCTATTGTTCACCTTTGAGAAAGACACAAAAGCGAATCGTTGTCCCATCTTATTTCTTTTCCGTGCCACATATACCCCTTCAATCTGACCGTAATCCCCAAGAAAACGTTTGATATCTTCACCCGAACACCTCTCCGGTATATTCGCTACATAGAATTTTGTAAGATCTTGGCTTTTGATGTGATCGTCAATGTGATTTTTCCTCCTCTTCTTCTGACCGGAGCATCTTGCCATTCTTCATCTTCTTGATTTCCTTGCCTCATCCTGACGTTTTTGGAGCGTTTTTTAACCAAATACAACTTGATAGTGAATTCTACATGCTGAACAGTCATCTATTATCCCTAAAAAGGCAAAGTTGTACTAAACTGAAGTTTTAGATGATTGGATTAATGATTAAGATACATAAGATTTCGAGTTGAATGAAGATAAAAGGCGTGTAATCATGAATTCATCATGATGTAGGTATAGACAAGAAACACCAGCATTACATCTTCTAAGACCGTGCATAGTCGTAAGGCTGGCAATAGGTAACTTGTAGGTAAACTGCTAAGACATGATCACAGAAAAGTAAATCATATGACTTTTTATGTTTTAAAAAATAATCAAAATTTGAAAGTTAGGATCCATTATTTTCTTCTTCTAGGTGCATAAAATATAGATCTGTCTTATAGACATTGGATCTAAAGTAGTTAAATGAGTCGTTTCATGTTTAAATTTTTTGTTGTTCGCGTTATCAGATACATGTTAAACATGCTAAGACACGATTTGTCAGCCCTACTTAGTCATTGGGGTGAATAATGCCCCACCCTATGGCGTTTTGCGCCATGTGGCAGCCCAGTCAGCAATGGGGCATTATTGGGTGTTTTTACAAAAGGGGTGTAGTGGGGTTGTGAGGATTGTGGGGCATTATGTTTGTAATAAAAAAACATTTAAAAAATCTTATTGAATGGAAGCTCAAATGTGATTGGCCAAGAAATCCCCCCACTAGGCGTGATTTATGTCACACCCCCAAAATACCACATACAGAAAACCCCGCTAGGCGTGTGACGTACCAGGATCTAGCCACTAATCATGTTGAACTCATATCAAGTTTTCAAATGGATTTGCCAATTATAAATAAAATGTACCAAACAATAAGTTTAATAAAAATCCAACAAGTTCAGCGGAAGCAATAGGTAAGCCATAGTTTAAATGTTTCAAAGCAAATGTGTGAAATCAATAATTCCGTCATGTGTATCCAATCAATTCGACCCATGACCACTCCAGCCACTCTAGACAGCAAGTTCCAAATCCAAGAAATCTAACGACCTGCGAGCATGCAACACGTATGTCAGACAACGCTGGTGAGTTCATAGTTTTACGAAAACGTTAGTTACCAAGTGTTTAGTTCAGTTCATTGATAATAATGTTGATAATAACTCGAGTACCGTACAAGATGGCTACCAGATTGTTTTGCCCGTCCCCAATGCCCCCTATCTAAGCATTGGTCATGATTTAAGGTCATTAGTTCACGCCCGTCCTCTCAGGTACGGTGTGAGGTTGCCAAGCCTAATAGCGCTATCAACTAATACCCCGTTACCTCTCAAGTAACTATTCGGTATAAGATGGGACTTAAAATGATAGGAAGAGTGTATTATCTAACATTCCAGTTTTACCCAAAAGATTTATCCCTCTGAGGGATACCCATTTGACTATCCCACCCACCGGGACGCATGCTTAAGAGAAATGAACTCACCTTTGGTTTGCTCGGTATGTTATGTTACCCGTTCCTAGTTGGTCCACCAAACCCTACCGTGGTTACCGAAAACAGTCAGTTTCGTATACATGTGAATCTCGTATTCTATTTGTACATTATCCAAGTAGTGAACAAGTATAGCACATACTATCGTACATGTTATAATAAATATGCGGGCCATATGTTTATTCACGTTACAAGTTTATATTTCCCAATAGCATATACTAACAGTTCGGTTCTCATACAAGTAAACATGCAAGTTCACAAATATGAAGTGATCTAATAATCTAGCACATCAATATTCAAGTGTGTGGCCTATTAGGGGGGGCGGCCCGCACCTAGTGTACGGCCCATTCCTTAGTGTATGACTACTAAAGTGTGCGGCCCATGTTCTAACGAGCCCAACTAACACGAATTTCACGGACTATGCAACCCATATGCCATGCGGCCCAATAAGGTGTAAAGCCCAAAGCCAGTGATCATGTCCATTCTTATTTACGTTACAAGATCAGGGGTACGTAATTCAATTATATGTTATATGTTCACAATAATTCACTTATATGTTATATGTAGTATTGCAAGAGTGTGGTTGACCAAGTCTGATGCAACCGTCCCACTAATCTCGATCCAAATCAGTTACATGCTCCAAAATACTTGCACAATTATAATTTCATTAGAATTTCAATAACCTCCTAATTTTTCACCTGAGCCTTAATCATGTTCTAACACCTTGTGCATATAATCAGAATTTATCATGTATACCATTCAATTCATTGATAAACTATACTACTCGATACTCGTTGAATCGTCACATCAAACAAACCTTCGGCTCATACCAATCCGACAGAGTCACAACCATCATTCAAGTATTACTCACATACATTCATCATAACGATCAGATCATTATTATTCAGTTAAATCTAACACATATTCATCATCGAGTGATCTTGTATTCATGAGCTAATTCTTGTTATGAATAATTATATAATTCCACACAAACAGATCCTTCCAAATATCATGATAAATTGTCTATTTTACAATCACATAACCGTTTCCACACATGAATACGTCTCCCTATCATCATCGAATCATTCAACATCAATATTAACATAATGATTTAACACATATATCCATCGGCCCTAGATCATTGCGCCTATCAATTCTACCAAATTCTATCATTACTATTTGTTTGTGTATTAACTAAGCAATTCAACAACAATGAATGCCTATATTAAAACAATAAGCACACTTACCCCAAGATGCAGGAAGTTGAGAATATTAAAGAATCAATGAAAGAGGAGGGCTTCAATGTGAAGAAAAGCTTGCCGTCCAAGTAGAAAGAATTAGGGTTTCATATATTTTTTTTGTGCCATGCAATTTATAAAAAGAACACACACACACAGCCGTGTGTAAACATACGCTCAAACAAAGAAACCGGCCAGATCTCGGGCTTTAAGGGAGCTGGGCCGGGAATGCATAAGCAGGTTTGTAGGACCGTGTTTCGTGACCGAAACCGTGATTCTTGTGAGATCGGTTCAAGACGGGAGAGATTAGACATAAACAAACAACTTCTTTGTATTAATCCGGTAGTATAACATTACAAATCGGCCCGATTACAAGATAACCGAACTAATACCAAAGGAGTACACATCCGGGGAGAGACCAAGTGGTGATCTCTCCCGGTGAGGTCTCAAACCTCCTAAACTCTCCTTTCTGTCTGTGTGTGTCTCTATTGACATGAACACAATGCATGGGTATTTATACCCGACACAGCATCTGTGGTCGAAGGATAAGGTCATCTGGTCGAAGGATCATCTATCGACCAGAAATTCTACCGAAAGATCCATACATACCTCGAAGGATGATATCCTTCGAGGTCCATCTGTATCTATCGAAGGCATTATCTTTCGAGGTCATCGAAGGATACAAACCATCCTTCGATGACATCCTTCGACACACACACCTCAAACAAACAATGTGCTAACTGTTTGGCCAAGTCAAACCGGAGGATGGTTGACTTGGTCAAACTTACATCGAACGCACATATAAACAAACCTAAGACATAACTCAGACTAATCACGAGACATCGTTTTGTATCATGACAAATTACAAACAAAGTACAGACACAAGTAGCTTTGTCTTGATCTTCGTGTCTTCGAGTCGAAACCAAGTCGAACTGAGCCGAGTTGAACCGAGCCGAGTCGTGTCCACAAAATATGTATCAACAAACTCCCCCTTGGACGCTACTCGTGAGGTTCAACTTCGATGTCTTCCACGTCGGAGGATCTTCAAAGTCTTCACGTGTCATAAGTAGAAAGTGTATCAACAAACTCCCCTTTTTGTTTAGGTAGTGTGTCAATAAACTCCCCCTTAGATTGAACTCTCCATTGAGTCATGCTCGTGAATCTTTTGACTTGTCAATTCTTCAGATCCTTGTGGTGTTGATGAAGGGTCAGCGGCAACTCGATCACTTTATCCTTTGAGTGCCTTCACTTCGTGTCTTCATTCCAAAGCTTTTCATCGAACATGTTCTCCTCGCCTTTAGCATCTGCACATGCAAGAAAGCTAAACGCATAATGAGAACACCGCTTGGAATATAGTTAACATTTAAACAAAAAAACACATATGAGATCAAATCTCAATCAAACACCAACCGACAACAGTTTGAAAGTTTAGAAAATGTTCAATTTTAGTCCTTTAACTTTCAAAACTTGTTAACTTCGACAGTTTATGAAGATGCAATTGTTTTCCGGCTTACGATCAGGATTTTGGGTAGGATAGACTCGAGTTCCAACATCAGTCAATCAAAAATAAACTAGAAGCAAAATCTTTTTGGAATTTTTTTTTTTTTTTTCAAACGTAAAGACGGAAAACAATAAATAAATATATACAAGAAGCATAAACTGAAAACAGTAAATAACTATCTACAGACATTCTTTTTGCGAGTTTCGAGGGTAAGAGAATCATATCAGTGTACGGTCATGTCAAAACGCTCTTGTTGTTCTATTAGTTAACATTAAGATAAGCATCCTATAACGATTATCGGTATTGTTGTCCACATAAACTCAACTTATCATTTGTAAACATGGCGAGGAGATACGTTAAGGTATGATTTATACTTACCGACCGGTGTTCATCCACATCACGACACATTCCCGTATCAAGGTATGCTCGAGGGTTCATCTTACCGGTGAGTATACCGATTATCATCTGTTTGACCGTATATGATGTGAGATTCTCACTTATTTTGATTGAAAACAAGCCCTATGTGATATAATCACTTATTGATGAGGAACTTGATTTTCGATGCATGAGGGCACAGGAGCAAGTCCGTGAACAGGTCAGTACTTTCGTACAGCAGAGAGACGAACTTGACTCCCGGAAAGAATTTGTGATATATTATCACTTATTTTGAGGGACATGTGATTGTTGATTACTTATTGAGGTCGAATGCAATATGTACACGTAAGTATAGTATCATGGAAGATCTAGACTTGCGTCCCCGTTATTTTTCGGTAAAAGATACAACCATGATACCCAGATGATAAGCAGCATAAAGACCGAATATCTCAGAACCTCGGCAATCTCTCAAACGAAATTTCGGTACTAAGACCATATGCCAATGAATGGTTCCCACCCAGTCTTCAGTCGATTTTAAGTTTATATCACCCTGCACACTTTAACATGATTGTGAGCCTACCGATACATCTTATATAGAGCTGCTTATCGTTTTTTTTTTTTTTTTTTTTTTTAGGTTTAAAGAGGTTTAGACAGACCACTGATGTACTATCATTTTCTCTTTTTCTCGCCAGGAAACTCATTTTTGTTTTTCTATTGTTTTTGTGCTTTTGAAATTTTTCGAGGTTTTTGGATTTTTCAAATTTGGAATTACTCCCCCTAAAATCAACAAACTAAGATAAAATTTAAAACACAAAGGTATTTACAAAAATGACTTTCCGATGTTGGTTAACTCATGTTTTACCTCAATGCCGTTTACCAAAATTAATTTTTAATCTGAAAAGATTTATCGAATTTTGGAAAAATCAGTTGGCATGTCGGTTTGCGGTGCGGACCATGACAACATTGTCTGGCCAAAGAGTGCTGCGAGAGGACAACAATTTATAAAGTAGCTTAAATAACGACAAGTAAAGGAGGGATTAGAATTTTAAAACCGTATCCTGCAACTGCTTCGTGCATTGCAAGGAATCTGAGTGCTCTCCCAAACTGGATATCCACCCGGTGTGGATTTCAAAGTCGATTCTTGTAGCTACTTAGAAGTCTCTTGACAGCAACAAGATCATAAACCTTTGGGTCCGGCTGGTCTTCCACATTGCACCAGCGAAGGTTTTTGTCTTTCTCTTGAGAAGTAGTGTGCGGTTGTTCAACCCATGCCAAGGCATCCGCACACCCGGTTGGTTTGTTCAACAAACACATTTTCTTCAATCACACCGCGTAGAAGTGTACACTGCACGTTCATCTTGTTGATTTTGAACATCAGACGTGCTGCAGGTGCGTACATTTTGATTGAATCTATCCTGGGGACCTGATCAAAGCTTGATTGTAAAAGGCTTTGCATTTTTGTCGAAGCTTTTCAAACTCTTTCAACAGACAATTCTGTTTCTCTTTTCCTTTTCTTTTCTTCTCTCCATCAAAGGCAACAATTTCTTCTGTCGCCTATTTTGTGCATGGACACTCCACTATCAACAATCTTACGACTATTGAAAGTTCCTCCTGGAATATCCTACACACTCATTCAAAGATTAGACGGAGAGGGGGACCCAAGCCTTTGTGGACTTGGGTCGTCCTTGATCATCAAGAAAAGTGATTTCAATCACTTGATGATTAGGAAAAAGAACCTGTGGTGCTCCCCCTGACTGAGTTACCTGTTTTTGTTTCCAAGCTGTTTGTCCTTTACCAGTATTTGTATTAATTGTTTTAGCATTTACTGGTTTTACAGTTTTAGATTTTGCTTGAACAGGTTTTTCTTCTTTGACCTCTGATTTTAAGGCCTTTTCAATTACCTTTTGATTCTTTTGTTTCAACTTCTTTTCCCTTTCTTTCAAGACACGCGGGTCTTGTTTCGGGGAAACTGATCGTTTTTGGTAATTGGTTTCTTGGGGAGCCTTCAACTTTTGCAGGTATGGGCAGTATCTTACAATATGCCCAATTGTGCCACACTCAAAACACATTCTCCGCTCTACAAACCTCGGAGAAACATGTTGATGACCAGACTGAGAACCAGACAATGAACTTTGTGATCTAGATGTACTTGGACCTAAATCACATCCGTTGGAGTGTTGGGTGTAATTATTCTGATCATTTCGTTTTAAAATTCTAACTTGTTTTATAAAATCAATGTTAGATTTATCCTGAAATGTTTCCAGTTTATCTGTACCCTTGGATCCAACAAAGTTCACTTTCTGTTCTCTTTTCTTAACAGGAGCTCTTTTGTTTTGCACCTTTTGCTGTTGAACCTTAGGTGCTTGAACATTCTTGTTCTGAGCCTTCTTTCCCTGTACCTTACCTTTTCTGGAGTTCACTTGTTGTTTTCGCTCAATTGGTTGTTTTTGGTTTCCGTATTGTTTTCTAACTTGTTCACACGGAATTGGATCACATTGAGTGACGGTGACTTTGCCACTTTTGTTTCCCAAAAACTTATCAATACATCCTTCAAAAATTTGCTCAATTAAATCTTGATTTACATTTTTTAATTGGAAAATCTTTGTTAGAGTAGATCTTTTCATCTCCTTTGAGCGTGTACAACAAGTTATTCCCTTCACTGCTAGAAACAAGGAACTCCATAGGTTTTGACATTTCAGTCTTACTCGGTTCCACTGGTGGATCACATAAGATGTGATTCTCAATTGGAATATCTGTTGTAACCGAGTTAGACTGTTGGTTCACAATCACTTCAGATTCATCGTCCGAAGAATCAGTATCCTCAACAATGAGAGGACTATGTTCCCTATCGCACGATGAATCTGTCACCTTCTCAGATTCAGATTCTGATTGACCCGAGGATGATGTACCAGTTGTGAACCCTAGGCCTGCTGCAAAGTCATCTAGACTGAGTGGCACAGTAGGTTCAAAACGGGGCATATCCTCGTCATCAGGCAATTTGGAGTAATTGTGATTCATTGGGGGAGGACATGATTTGAATCCATTACACTTCCTATCCCCCTTTTTCTTTTGAACATCAATAATGTGATCCAAAACATAGCGGGAATTGGAATAGCTTTCCAATTTCTGCTTAATTGTCTCACATTCACATCTAGCTGTTGCTAACTCTACCATTTGCTTTTCAATTGTGTCAATTAAATCATTGTTAGCATGTTGTTTTCTCAAAACAGCCTTTTGTAATTCAGAAACATCATGTTTTAATGACGCAATTGTTGATTTAAACTCCTTTTCATTTCTGGTTAAAAACAAGTTAGCTTCAGTTGCTTTAGAAAGATCTACAATCAATTCTTGATTGTGTTTGTGTGTGATCTCAAACTGACTTTCCTGTTCAGCATATTTAACCTTTAAGCTATCACAACTTTCACAACTAACTACAGTGGGTTCATCGGCACATACCTGACTTGATGAACTGTCGACATTAGCCGTAAAGGCTGAATGGAAAGAAAAAGATCCATCCTCAGAGAAGAACTTAGCAAGCTTCTCGGAAGTTCCAGCAGATTTCTGGCAAAGAATAGATCTCCTCTTGCATAATACTTCAGCTTCAGCCAAAAGTTCATCAACCTTCAAATCTAAAGCATCACTTGATAAATCACCAGCATCAAATGATTCCCCATCCATGCTCCCACTATAACCCGAACTATCTTCATCTTCTGAAGATTCACCAGCAGACGCGGGTTCTACTACCTTCTCTGTTACTTTAGCATAACAAGCTGTTCCACCATTTCCTCCTTCTCCAAGCTGAAGCGACCAATCACAACCTTCATCCATTTGAACCACAAGTGCCCGGTTGGCATTTGACGACCCTGCTTGGCCTTGGTTGTTGACAGGTATCAACGTACGAACATTGTTCCTGTTTTGGTTCTGCTGGTTGCCTTGATTTCTGAAGGGATTTTGGTTTCCATGCTGAGCTGGTCTTGTGCATTCCCTTTTGAAATGACCGCGTTCACCACAGTTAAAGCACGTTACAGCTTGCTTGTCGAATCCATACTTGGTGTCTTTCTTGCTTTCCAAGTTGGTTCTCCCGGTCCTTTCCATAAACTCCTTTGCTCTTCGAATGGCACTAGCAAGAGCCCATTTGATATCCATCATTTCAAACTCGTCTCTATCCACTTGCTGATAATCTTCATTGGTTAGATTGATATTCCCAATCTGACCTGCGATCAATCCACAATAAGCACTAACCAAGGTATTCAACATCTCCATATGCTCCTTGGCTATTTCGACACTGACTTTGGAAAAGTTGGAAGTGTCTAATCTGACTGTGTTTGGATTGGAAGTGGCTTGAATGTTTGAAGAGTTTCCATAAAACCCTTGCTGTTGCGGTTGTTGCTGCGGAGCTGTCGGTGTCAGTTTCACATCTGGTCTTGGATACATCAAGTATGCTGAAGGATCAAACTGATCTGTTGTTGAAGGTGCAGTGTTTGAGATGAAAGCTGTTTGAAGCTTCGCATGTTGAGAAGCTGGTTTTTCTCCACTGATACCTCCTGCAATCCCAAAATACATCTCTGGACTTTGAGGAGTTAGTGTTCTTTTTGCCTTCAGTTTTTCTTCTACATCCTTGTTCTCCAATTTTTGAATTAAATCATAAACGGTGATTGTGTCTAAAACACCATTTTCTTTAAGGATTTCAAGATAACTGCTCCACTTTGCTGGTAAGCTATCAGCAAATCTCTTTGTCATTTCTTGTGGAGTGGCATTGACTTTAAAAGCAAACATCTCGCTCAACAAGTGATGAAACCTTGTAGATAAATCTGCCAAAGTCTCATTTTCCAAACACGCGAATCCTTCAAATTCTTTCTTCAGTAAATCTTGCTTGATCTTTCTTGATTGAGCATTTCCTTCACATCTTAACGTGAGCATATCCCACAAGCTTTTAGTAGTCGTGCAGTAAACAAACTGGTGGTAAATGTCTCTGTTAAGAGCTTGTGTGAGAATCATGAATGCTTTCTTTTCTAACTCAAATTTCTTCTTATCTTCATCAGACAGAGTGCTGTAAGTTTGTGGATTAGCTCCTGCAACTTCCAACTCATTGTCAAATGGAGTGAAGAAACACATCCATAGATCTTGACCTTGCCCCTGAACATAAGTTCTCAGCCTTTCTTTCCACCATCCCCAATCATTTATGTGATTCAGCTTTGGCGGTTTTGTGCTTGTACCAGTTTCACTATCGTTCTGCATCATAGATTGAATGCTGCTGCTTTGATTTGTGACCAATGCCCATTGATTTGCAGTTATCATTGCAGCTTGAGTTGGGGCAATAGCTCGCAAGAATGCAGTTTTGTCGAACTCTGGCTCAGGTTGTGTAACTGATGATCGTGAAGATGTTAGAGTCCACGCGGTTGGATCCCACTGATCGTTTGTTCCCATTTTATAAAAATTAAAATATTAAGTGAAAATTGATTTAAAATAAAATTAATTTTCACAAACTATGTTAATTTTTTGAATGATAACAACCAGCCGAAAGATCAAGGATCGAAAGACCTGCAAAACACAAACTGTTAAACTTAAACAGATTAAGGATCGAAAGATCAACACTTGTTCGAAAGATATACACTTGTTCGAAGGATCAACAGTGTTCGAAAGATCACTGTTGAGTTTCGAACGATGACTTCGAAAGATTCTCCAAGACGAAGGATCCTTATCTTTCGAAATGTAACAGAAGCTCGAACAATATATCCTTCGAAAAGATTCCTTGGCTCGAAAGATAACTCACTGACTTCGAAAGATGTTCGAAGGATGGGTATCTGTCGAACCTCCTTGATCGAAAGATGATCTTTCGACTTCGAAGGATATCCTTCGATCTGCTCTGACACACTGACACAAAGTTGACAGGTTGGTGAGAAAGGTGACGGGTTGGTAAGAAACTTTCGGCAGAAGGTATGTTCAGACCTTACTTTCTGCCAAAACCAGATTTGAGTTGATTATTTTAATCAAATATCCCTTCCCAATGCACAAACAACTTTCAAAAGCAATAAAACAAGATCAAAAGATGTAACACTTTGAAGAACACTTGAATATATGATGAAGATATCAAGAACAAACCCAGAAAATTTGAATTTTCCGGTAAACCGACACTGCCGAACACGAGTTTTGGCCGAAACTTCAATAAAAACCAACTTTTAACAATAGACAATGAAAAAATAACAAGGTTTTTATAAGAACTTCTAGCAAAACATGCAGATTTTTGAAGTTTTAAAGCTGATTTTTCAGAAAAATATGAACTCCAAAAATCCGAAACACACCCGAAAACACTCGGTTTTAACAAGGAAAAGAGCCAAGGCTCTGATACCAATTGTAGGACCGTGTTTCGTGACCGAAACCGTGATTCTTGTGAGATCGGTTCAAGACGGGAGAGATTAGACATAAACAAACAACTTCTTTGTATTAATCCGGTAGTATAACATTACAAATCGGCCCGATTACAAGATAACCGAACTAATACCAAAGGAGTACACATCCGGGGAGAGACCAAGTGGTGATCTCTCCCGGTGAGGTCTCAAACCTCCTAAACTCTCCTTTCTGTCTGTGTGTGTCTCTATTGACATGAACACAATGCATGGGTATTTATACCCAACACAGCATCTGTGGTCGAAGGATAAGGTCATCTGGTCGAAGGATCATCTATCGACCAGAAATTCTACCGAAAGATCCATACATACCTCGAAGGATGATATCCTTCGAGGTCCATCTGTATCTATCGAAGGCATTATCTTTCGAGGTCATCGAAGGATACAAACCATCCTTCGATGACATCCTTCGACACACACACCTCAAACAAACAATGTGCTAACTGTTTGGCCAAGTCAAACCGGAGGATGGTTGACTTGGTCAAACTTACATCGAACGCACATATAAACAAACCTAAGACATAACTCAGACTAATCACGAGACATCGTTTTGTATCATGACAAATTACAAACAAAGTACAGACACAAGTAGCTTTGTCTTGATCTTCGTGTCTTCGAGTCGAAACCAAGTCGAACTGAGCCGAGTTGAACCGAGCCGAGTCGTGTCCACAAAATATGTATCAACAAGGTTAATGTGGGGTTCTAGTGGGGCGTACGGTCTCCGGCTCAAAATGTCTACGAATTTCAAAACAAAAACAATCAGATGCTTTCTTTTGGGCTTGGTTATTCACACATCCCCCTTGGTTATTTGCACATCCCTTGAACCCTATAGGAAGCGTATAGGGTGATACGGTTCCTCTGGGTCCAAGCGTATTGAGCAATACACTTCCTATATGTGTACTTGAAGTACAAACTTTTCAGAAGATGGTCAGCTAATGATTAGGGGACCAGAGGAAGCGTATATGGCAATACGGTTTCTCTGGGTCCAAGCGTATTAAGCAATACACTTCCTATATGTGTACCAAACTTTTCAAAAGATGGTCAGCTAAAAGGAAGAGTATTACCCAATACGATTCCCATAAGTTTAGGAAGCGTATAGGGCAATACACTTCATATTAGTTTTACTTAAAAATTATAAGTTGAATCAAATTTTTAACTTATTATTGTTATCTTATAATGTTTTTATAAAAACACTTATTAAACAAAACAATATATATAGGAAATGTATGGGGCAATATGGTTTCCCTAGACCCAAAGTATAGGAAGCGTATGGGGCAATATGGTTCCCCTAGACCCAAAGTATAGGAAGCGTATGGGGAAATACGGTTCCTCTGGGTCCAAGCGTATTAAGCAATACACTCCCACGGTCATCATCAATACTCGTCAGACTCAGCCACCCTATGTCATCATGCATTTGATCCATCTGGCTACCATGGGATGTTATCTCTTGACCATGCAGTGTTAGAAGTCGCATTTGCTCATCTTGGTTACGCAAAATCCTATCGAGAAGACGGTTAGTTGACCGAGGCAACCTAACCGCACGATAAGCTCTTTGTGGATGCTGATGATCCCCTTGTTCATGCTGAGTCGGGACCTCAACATCATCATGCCCGCCATCCTGCTCAGCCATCTGAGGCATTTGAACCTCCTCGGCCTCCAAACGCGGGTGATGTACCAACGGCGGCAATGCCCAAACCTGACGGTTCGTCCCGACAAACCTATAACCAACATTAGGAATGTTTGTCGCCACTTTCATGCCTTTCATCGACCTCATGTCCAAATATTTGCAGGGAGCCGGCGGTGGATACCTATCCTCGACCCAACCAAAGTACCGACTAACTCTCTGGGCTATCCGGCCGATAAACAATCCTTCATATATACTACCACGACGTTGATTTTTTCAACGTTTGACAAAATAATCCACCAGGCAGAGATGGAGGGCGCACGGACGACCAGTAAATAAACAATAGAGATAGAAAAGATCGGCCTTCGTTACGTGCTCGCAACTCTTACCACGGGCTGCGATGCCCGTGTTAAAGCAACGATGCAAGTAACGAACTAACGGGTCGCGAATCTCCGAGGATCGGACCTCCTCCGCCTTGGTGTATGGACCTTCACCGATGGTGGGCCACTAGGCAATCAACTCATCCTCGAGCATACGATCAATAGCCGTGGTATACACATCCTGAACCAACTCCTCGTCTGTTTAAAAACCGGTGGCGACGGCAAATTGACGAAGCGACATTTCAAATACCTCGCCAAATAGACGGAATGTGATCTCGGGTGATGGGGCCGGCAAATTCGGATCATCAAAATCCGAGTTCGACCGGTCATCCGGTCGAGGTCTTTAGCGGAATGTGGAGAGAAACTCCACCATCAACGGCTGATAAGATGGTGCGGCTCCTATTCGAAATAAACGATCCCACGGGCTGTCCTGCCCGATAACTTGTCGAACAGTGTCCGCCACCCCACATGGTTATCATAAATATATTTTGCGTATTACAATAATGTATAAACGTTTTTTAACACATTTTTTTATACAAAGGATTCAGATTAGGGGACCAGGGGAACCATATTGCACCATACGCTTCCTATACGTTGGCTCTAGGGGAATCATATTGTCCCATACGCTTCCTATACTTTGGGTCTAGGAGAACCATATTTCCCCATACGCTTCCTATACTTTGGGTCCAAGGAAACCATATTGCCCCATACATTTCCTATATATATATATATATATATATATATATATATATTGTTTTGTTTAATAAGTGTTTTTATAAAAACATTATAGGGAAATTGGCCTGTAATAATCCCAGCTAGACCTTATTGGCCATTAATAATCCCACCTCAGAATATTCCCTCCACCAGTATCACCTTTCACCTATTTTTCCTACAATGGTCCTTTGTTAAAAAAACTTAACGGAGTTAAGCTTTTTTCTAAATTACAAACAAATTTTTTAGGGCTTTTGATTAGAACGACGATACGAGTCCATTGATGTAAAACTTGGCTCAAAACGGTGCTCCAAACGATGAAAACGACGCTTCAATTCGGGTGTTTAAATTTCCAATTAACCAAAATCAAGTCACTTGGAGCACCATTTCGAAGTAAGTTTTACATCAATGGACTCGTATCATTGTTCTAATCAAAAGCCCTAAAAAATCTGTTTGCAATTTGGAAAAAAACTTAACTCCGTTAAGTTTTTTTAACGGAGGACCATTGTAGGAAAAATAGGTGAAAGGTGGGACTAGTGGGGGAATATTCCGATGTGGGATTATTAATGACCAATAAGGTATATGTGGGATTATTACAGGCCAATTCCCCAACATTATAAGATAACAATAATAAGTTAAAAATTTGATGCAACTTATAATTTTTAAGTAAAACTAATATGAAGTGTATTGCCTTATACGCTTCCTATTAAACTTATGGGAATCGTATTGGGCAATACGCTTCCTATTGGGTCTTGAACTGCATGTGCGTCAGGGAATATTGTACCAATAGGAACCGTATTGCCCAATACGCTTCCTATTGGTGTCGCATTTAATGCTTCAAACCCTATGGGAAGCGTATTAGCCTATATGGTTTATATTGGGGGATGTACAAAAATTTTAGGGGATGTGTAGATACCATCACCCATTCTTTTTATCTTATCATGGAATGAATTAATTCCAACTTTCAACTACTTGGCATTAATAGTCCCCCATCTTTGATAAACTATTTTTAAATAGCTTTCAACCTTTTGCACTTTAGTCCCTTGAGTTTATAAAATAGAGATAGAGTAGTCAAGCACATTTAACACGTTTAACATATCATACATCTAACTATAACGTAGACTGTGACGTAGAAAATAATAATGAACCAATGGTCACTAAACTAGACGACACTATCCCTGAGAGTTCGGGCTGTCACATCATCCCCAACTTAAAAGAAATTTCCTCCCGAAATTTGATAAGTAAGCACAGAGAATTGAAGTGATAAATCAATATTGCTGTAGATTTTCCTCAGGTGTCACAATTTATAACACACCTCAACAAAAAAATGCCAAACATGCCCATGCGTAGTGGCTAGGGGGCGAGATTGGGCGTGATTGAGCACAAAAACGCCCCTTTGGGCAACCACTACGGGTGGTCTAAGTAAAAACAATAATAACTTTCTAGAATGGAACCAACCAAGTCTCCGCCATAAATCGCAGGTAAAAATGTTTGTTGTAACATTCCTAAATTTTTTATTTATTTATATATATATATATATATATATATATATATATATATATATATATATATATATATATATCGACTTATGTTATTAAAAGGATACATCATGGGTAAATTGACCAATGGAAATAGGAGGTATTTTGGGCAAGCCTAGGAACTATTTAATAATTTAATTATAAAAATACTTTATATTTGGACCTACTCTGTTTTTAAAGAAACTTGGTTCAAAATGTAGATAAAATTATTCTCGTTCTAATGGCATATTAATTATTTTATAAAACATCATATCTTAGAAGTTATAAATGCCAAATGAGTAAAGCAGTTAAATTAATATATTATTATATAAAATAATATAATTCAAAACTAAAGTGTTAGTGTACGTAAATTCCATAATAACATAATTTACTTACAAATGAAATTATTGCTTGTGTATACGTATAGTAAATACGTGTGTGCATGGAAATTTGTTATGTCTATGTGTATGGCTAAGAGTCATAGTGAATTAAATGATTGTGTGCACTCCAAGGACACTCCAAGTATATATAGATTTCCAAATCAAACGTTTTGTGTGTTCAATCTGTCTCTCTCTTCCCCCTCTATTCTCTTATATATATATACACCTTATTTTCCTAGTAATTCACCCCTAATAATAATAAAGCCATACCCCGTTTTAAGTATTGTAGCCCCTGATCACTGATACCCTGTCCAAGTGACGTAGGGCCTCGTAACGTATGTCAAGGCTCTGCCTAAATTCTTTGGGGTTCTGTCTCATGACGTAGGGATAATATGAAATTGGGTTACTATACTTAATGTGAGTACACTATATATTTTATTAAATAACCCAGGAATTGTACCCAAGATATATCAACCCTCCTAAAACACCCCAGACAACCTACACTTTCTAAAATACATCCCATACGTAAAAACTAAACCCGAAATATAATATAGTATTAAAAATAAATAAAAAACAAGAAATAGTAAGTTGAGGCGGGCCGCGTAGACCCACCCCAATCCTTACGCGGGCGGTATGAAGGTTGAGACCTGATTCCTTTGATTTTCTTAAGTTCAAGCGGGCCGCGTAAGCTACCCGTTAAGCTAATGCGGGCCGCGAGAGACTAAAAAGGTGGCGTAGCCCGGTGCGGCCACGTGGCCCAACACCCAGCAGACCTACTTGATAAATTAGCCCAGCTACGTTTGACCTGGGATCAACGCGGGCCGCGTAGACCTTGGTCTACCTTTATGCGGGCTGCGAGGGAACGAGGTTCAACAACTATAAATAGAGGCCGTCGGATTTCAGTCGAGAATCGCTCACAAACGTTTCGTTTCTTTTCTCTCATTTCTGAATATAGGCTTTATTAAAGCGAGTATAATACCCCCCCTAAATAGAGAAGTTCTGCTCCTTTGTAAGTATTATAACCCTGGATACGTATTAGATACGCTACCCGATTGATCTAGGATTCCGTAACGGCTGGCGTGGTTCTGCCCGACGTAGTCATTGGAATACCGTCTCGGGGAGGGTATTACTAATGTTAAAATGGGTTATTATACTAACACATGTGCGTATGTGTAAATCATAGATTGTCACCATGAAACCCTTACGCGAAGTCTAAGATAGCAATGTGAGTTTATCCTCTTTTTGTTAAGCTTTTTGGAATGTTTTACAAAACCTTAAATGTTTTACAATGTGATTAAGCGGTGATTGAGTCTTTGTAGTTCTTCAATTACTGCCGGTATGTTGGGGTTTTGTATACAAAATTTACTACACTGTGAGTAGTAAGTCGGGATGACAATACGTTACCATTGGACAATGAGTTAGCCAATGTGTAATATGACCCACAAGTCAGGTTTGACAGTACTAAAAGGAGTAATTGTGTAGAAATAAACAATGTGATCGCTTTCAATACTGTTCACTGTGACTTTTTATTTAAACTTGATTAAACTGGGATTCACTCACCAGTATTTCCTGCTGATAAAATGTTTTAAACACGTGTTTCAGGTAACTTAATGTGAAGCCAATAAAAGCTAGCTGGAGAGCACTGAAGGCTTGGAAAAAGTGGCAATAAAATTACCTAAAATAAAATAGATGTTTTTATTAAATAAAATAGGATTTATTCCTATGAAAATGTGTATACTGCAAACTTGGGTTTTTCCCATGTATTTGTATTTATAAAATATGGTGGTTTACTCTGATAAAATATTTTCTAACTACGGTCCTGATGAAAATTCCGCTGCCAAATTTGACAAAAACGCGATACCACTGAAACTGGCTCGCGGCCGCCCGTTCCCAGGGATTAGGGATCGGGGGTTGTGACAGAAGGTGGTATCAGAGCCTAGCCACTGTTTCAAGCCAAAGAAGTGTTCTGCTGACACTTAAATTTTAAATTCTGTGTTAGGAAATAACTTATGTGATTATGTGTTTTATATTATTTGACTATTTGTTAGTCTACAGTATGGGTAAGCAAAGAATTTCAGACATCTATCGTCAATTAGATAGTTTACCAAAAGATAAGGGAACCTCATTTCAACCAAATCCCTCAGGATACTCAGCAGATACTGAGGAAGGAATATTTATTCGTAAGGCACAGTCTGAGAAATCATTTACCATTAAGAAGAGAAGTTGGATTATTAGCAAAAGTCGAGAGAAAATAAAGAAGTCACAACTAAAGGGAGCGATAATCAATCAGGAAATAAATGCACAAACTCAGGAAGCAGACAATAACCTACTAGGGGAAAATGAATTAGATGAACAATGGGTAAATCTCCATATGTTAGCCACTACAGCAGTAAATGCTAACTTATATTAAATAGTCGAACAAGCCAAACTAGTACCAGCACTCATGCCGCATATGAGCTAGAAACTTTAAAGGAATTTTGCCCATTAGATAACAACTTAGTAGAGCATGTTGAGCCTAATACTCCTATAACCTAGATAGACTAAAATAAATTATGGATGTATAATCGCTAGTATATTTTGAATTTCAGTTGTAGCTTGTAATAAATACACATATATATATATATATATGTTTGCCGTTTTTAATCAATTCATTTTTATGATTGTACTCAAATGTTTGTACGAGAAATTTGTCTGTAATGATTAATACCACCTACTTAAATAATATTATAATACGTTAAAATAGTTAAAAGAATCATGAAATATTTTATTTAAAATAGGAGTTGATCAGTTAAAATAATTATACTTTTTATTATTAATACATGTTTTAATATTGTCATATACATCATTAGATCTGACATATAAAATGTATTTAAATACATTCAATTGTTAATATATATCAAACTAAGTTAGTTATTAACAAAGCAGTCATGTTTATGATTCTCTTTTGAAACCAATCATTTACTTTGATACATATTGAAATATATGGTATAAAGCTTTAAAACTTTGTGGTTTTAATAATATTGTTTCAAAATAATTTATATTTAAATAAATAAAACCAAAGCTATTACATTAACCAAAAAGGATTTTAAGAATTAATAAAATTTAAAAGATTGCTTTAGTAGATCTAGCCAAAGCAAATTTTGAAACCTAGGTGTACCAATTTCCCACTTTATTTTATCTCTTCTGGTTTATAACCAGTTGGCCATAAGACTTCATACTTTCATAGTTTTATGAATTAACTGTTGTTGGGATTACTTGTAAAAGTTTCTATTGAAATACTTAGCGATAAAATGGATGGTTAAATGAATGTGATGGGTATTCATGAGTAAATAAAATCATTTAAAATTTTTAGAGATTTGGGTTGGTTGGACTACGTAGGAAGGCCTAACTAAACGTTGAAAGCATTTCTAAAAATCTTTAATATTAAGGTATATCCAGAATAGGTCTTATGCTTGGGAATAATTAATTATAAGATTAGCTAGTCATATTAGTTATAGGATTGTGTATCCTAAATTATAAAGAAAAATATTCGAGTCAGCTGGCTGATGTATAATAATACAATATTAGTAAATGAGTTATGTTGATAAATTGAATGTTAAACTTAACTAGTTTCGAAGTTCTCATACTTTAAAAAGATTATAATGAAGATAAAAGAGATAAGATTAAATTGTGATTGGTTAAATAATA